>RCUC01111577.1:0-10630 GCA_003697995.1 Taxidea taxus jeffersonii
ACTAGCTAATTCCTAGAGATAACAAAGGACTCTCTTGGGAGCATGCCTTTGATATACAAAGCAACCAATCCAGAGTCCATACCCCCAATCATCATACACCAAGGCAATTTCCCCCTGCCCTAACTCACTCCAGGGCTACTCCTGTGTGCCAGAATCTACTGAAATTATTCAAACTACTCACTGCTAAACTTACTCAGTGTACTTGCCTCATTCAGTCCTTCTCATGAAAACTCCAGTAAAGGCTCTGAGCCATGCTTTGCCCTCTCTTTTGAGAGGTGGACTCCTCATCATCCCTGGTCCTTCCCCTGTGGCCCTAAATAGCATGATATGCCATGTCTTCTGATTTTAGGGATTTGTGAATATAAGCTGCTTCCTTCATGAAGTCATTTCTGTGTCTGTATGTCTTACCATACCTGATGAGAACAAATCTCAGGTGAAAATCCTAACACAGATGGCACAGCAGGCTGGGTGGTTTGACACCAAATGGGAATGATATGTCCTTAAACTTCTCCAGGCTTACTAACTGTATCCTAATAGTCTAACAGTGGCCACTGTGTGAAAGAACACTCCTGTTTTTGGTACACGTGCTGTTTGGTGGCTACTGGGCTGTGTTGTTTGTTGTTGTTGGATATTGCCTTGATTTCCTGATCTAAAGGAGGCACTCAACATATTTCCCCATGTTAGTAGACCACCCAGAGTCCAGGACAGAACCCATGAAGGTATATAGGTTATTGGCTACATTTTGAAAAGGTCCATCAGAAGAGGTTGAGAAGTAACTACCTTCCTAGTGCTGTGGGAGTTGAATCCACTGACTGGGGAGCACTGACGAGCAGTGAGGCCATCTCAGTCATGGAGGTGAAAGTACCTAGTGTCTGGAACATTAAAGGCTGTGTCTGCTTGCTACTGTCTCAAATGATTCATTCCCCAAACCACTGAGGTGTACAAGGTCCCGTGTCTGGAGGCCAGTGGTACAGTGTTTAATTGAAAAGGGGAGGAAGGGAAAGGAGCATCTGGTTCCAGACAAACATCTAAAGGAGTAAAAAAAGAAGGGGAAGGGACGCCTGGGTGGCCCAGTTGGTTAAGCTGCTGCCCTCGGCTTGGGTCATGATCCCAGGGTCCTGCGATCGAGTCCCACATCGGGCTCCTTGCTCAGCGGGGAGCCTGCTTCTCTCTCTGCCTCCGCCTGCCGCTCTGCCTGCTTGTGCACGTACTCGCTCTCTCTCTCTCTCTCTATCTGACAAATAAATAAATACATAAAATCTTTTTTAAAAAAAGAAGAAGAAAAAGGTTAGCTATCTAGAAATACAAGCCATTCTAAAAGATTCTGTTTTTTAAAGGGAGTGTGAGGAAGGGACTGAATATTCTGTCGACTGGGCCTTGCCAGGGAGAGATTGCCTAGAGTCATCAGACCCTGATTTTCCTCCTATCAGCCAGAAAAAGAAAGCAAAGATTGGGTCTTCAGGGGGCAAAAGCCTGAAACAGGGAGAAAACAAAGGAAAAAAGACTCCCGTTATCAGTAGGCACAAGCCCAGGGGGAAAAAACAGGGACTTTAAATCTTAGACAGTAAGCCACACTAGCAAACACAGTGCAGGTCCTAGAAACACTTACTGACTTAAAAACAAAAACAAAAACAAAAAACCAGGCCCTTAGATACAGGGGGGAAAAAGCAAAAAGTAATTAATATATACATATAATAATATATTTAAGATTTATACACTAAAATTAGTATACTAAAGACTTTATATAACAAAAATATCAAGAGAGCACATTTTATGGTGGATTACTATAAATATTAATGCTGTAGTCCCATCCATTGGCCTCCCCATACCCTGTATGAACTAGTAGGATTATTGATTCTGTTCAAACAATTGGCAAATATTTTGCTCTTATAGATTTGGCTACTGTGTTCTGTTTAGTATCTATTTCAGTAGCCTCTCAGCTGCAGTTTGCTGTCACCTCACACAGACACAAGGAGACTTTCCCAGGCTACCCATCAGGCACCTCTAAGCTTTGTCACCACATACAATCTGTAGACCAGATCTCAATGCATCCGCCTTTTTCCAGGAGCACAGGTATGACATTACAATGATGACATCTTCTTCTAAGGAGACTCATTTGATGCACTCATTTAGGATATACGGTTCCAACATCTTTCAGTACTTTGGGGTTTATGATATCAACATATTCTTTATTTACGAATTTTACTTCCAAATTAAAATCAACAGGGACTCCCATTAGTTCCCTCAAAGACTCCACTAAAGAGATTTTGGCAATCTCTTCTTATACATCTGGAGTCTCTGGACCTCTAGGATAGCCATAAGTTGCCCAAGGGCTTCTGATGCAAGAAACTGCCCTTCTCAGCCCTATACTATACCCTAGTAAGACAAGAAAAAAAAAATACGTGCAGGGTTCTCTGGAAAATAGAGGCTCTCACAGACCCTGAGCCTTTGGCCTTTCATATCCAGCAGACTATTAAGCTTTAAGTCAGCCCAGTTCAAGACCTCACTGTTAGGAGGTGAGCCCACGAGTACTTATGAGCTGCCTCTCCCAAGGCACAAATTGGACACAGGACATTTTTGCTCTTCTTCCTTTGATATTAGGGTTCCCATTATGGTTCTGAGCTAATTGTCTGCTTAGCCCATGATCCAGCTATAGTCTTTGTTCCCTGCCAAAAGGTACACTCCTACCCTTCCATGCTCATAGGGAAATCTGGTAGAGGTTACTACTTTCTTCCTTTCTAAATATTAGTGGAGGTTATTGCTTTCTCCTTAGGCACTTGACTCATATCAGTAAAATCCTTCAACCCTCTAGGGAGAGAACTAGGTACTGCCAAAGACTTTTCTTTCTCTCATTTTGATCTCCCACCATGACCACCACAACCATTCTTTTCCTCTTGGCTATGTGATATCACTAATCTGTACATATATTTTACTAACATACCATTTCATACCCTGCAACAAAATAACTGCTGGACCTACCACCTTGATGTATATATAACTCATACTTTTAACATATTTTACAACTCTACCAAGATATTGTTAGAAACCGCAAAAACTTCAGTTCTGTTTTCTTGGCTAATGGCCTCTTATGCCATACTCTCCACTAGAATCACCTCGAAGTTCCTTGATATGATGCAGTTGTATTAATTACATTTTCTTATTTTCTGTATTCTTGCTACTCTGGCATTTGTGGCTTTCATCCTGGCAACACTGCCCCTTTCTAGTACTAACTAATTTCCAGAGATAGCAAATGACTCCCCTGAGAGTGAGTCTTTGATATAAACCCTCTCAATCCTGAGTCCCCACCCACAATCATCTCCTTTATAAAACTCAGTCTCATCAAACACACCAATGCAGTATTCCTGCTGCCCTAAATCACTGCAGGCCCAGGCCCTAGACAACTAGGGACCACTCCAATAGGCCAGAGACCAACAGAATTAGTCAAACTATCCAATCCTAAATTTATGTAGTGTACCTACCTGCTTCATCTATTCCTTGCCACCAAACCCCAGCAGAGGCTCTGGGCCGTGCTCTTCCTCTCTGCCTCCTGTCTAGCCATAGTCCTTCTCTATGTGGCCCTGCATGGCATGGTGAGCCCTGCCGCCTCGTTCTGGGAGTCTGTGGTATTAACTTTCTTCATGACAATCATTTCTCTGTCTTTGGTCTTTGTATCTTAGAACAAATCCCCAGGACAAAATTGAATACACTAAGTCATTCTTTTTATTAACTGCCCAATACTCCATTCTGTGTACCCACAATTTCTTTAGCCAGTCCCCTGTTTAGGACCACGTGTATAAGAGCAAAGATTGTGAACGACCTCTTTTCCTTAGGTGATATATTTGGGTGATAGCTGTAGTTATTAAATATCTTCTTTTCCGGGGCACCTGGGTGGCGCAGTGGGTTAAGCCTCTGCTTTCGGCTCAGGTCATGATCTCAGGGTCCTGGGATTAAGTCCCGCATCAGGCTCTCTGCTCAGCAGGGAGTCTGCTCCCCCGCTCTGTCTCTGTCTGCCTCTCTGCCTACTTGTGATCTTTCTCTCTGTCAAATAAATAAATAAAATCTTTAAAAAAATATATATCTTCTTTTCCTCTGGCAGAAGAAATAATCATCTTGCTGCATGTGGGATTCTTGGGTTGCAGACCTTTTCTTTCCTTAGTGTGTAACTATTAGGTCCACTTTCTTCTAGATTCTGTTCTTGCAAATGAGAACTCCAAAACCAGTTTTCTTTTATTTTTTTCCCCTTTCTTGGGAACTCACTCTTTATAGCTGGAAGCTTGTCATCTGTGATATTTTTTTTCCCTCCTATCCTTAGAGTTCCTTAATTTTAGCAAGACACCTGACAAATCAGTCCTCCCCCACCTTCTTCATCACTTCCTGGATCTTCTATGAGGTTTTTCAATCTGAAGCTTCAAGTCTTTTTTCAGCTCAGGGATATTTTCTTTTAGTATATGTTTGGCTTCTCCCTTTTTTTTTTCCCCCCTTCTCTAAATTACCAGATAATTGCATGTAAGGTCTACTTTGATCTCTCCTTCATAGTCTTATCTTTTCCTTCCTGCTTGTCTTTTTAAAAAAATCCTAGACCAGTAGCTAGCACCTAGAGAGTAGGTGCTCAGTAAATACTTGCTTTGTTATTTCTATTGTACACTTGGAGATTTTGCACTTGATCTTTGAAGTCACTAATTCAGGCCTGACAATAATCATCAAAAGAGGCTTTTTAATTATTGTTTTATTCTCTTCTCTACCTTAAGCCTTTGTTTTGTTCTGTTTTTAAACATTTGCAGATTATATTAGAAAACTATGAAAGCTCCATGGAGGCTTCCACTTGGAACTTCTGTTTCATTTAATTGATGTTTGCCCAGCCTTACTAACATTATATATCAATAAATCTATTACAAAGGTAGTTAGACTTCTCTCCAACACCTTTTACATTTTACAAATTGTTCTTCCACCCTGTCCTGGCTAATAATATGTGTCTTTTGGTCCTATAAGGTGCTTGTACCATACAGTGGATCAAAGAACACTTAAGCCAGTTGTTTACTTCCCCTCAAATTGATCCCACTTTTAACTGAAGTCATTCCTGATATACCCATGAAATGCCTAGTTTTAAAAAACAGAAATAAATGCACATACTTTATTGACAGAGCCCTAAACCTATGTTTAATAGCAAGGCTGAATAGCATCATAGATAAGCTTTAATACTTTCTATGAAGACTTTTCTTTATAATTAATTAAGGAAACAGTAATGGGGGAAAAAAGAAATCTTCCTTTCAAGTGAAACATTTTTCCTATTCAGCTTATACTAAAAAGCCCCATTATTTAAACTGAGTAAAAACATTTAAAGAAAGCTTTGAAGACAAACCCTTTAACTGTAACAATTGTATTAACAGATAAAAATAGCTTCAAAATGAAGACTCTTCAGGAAGGGACACAAAGATGCAAAGCCTTCTATTGGTGAGGCACCAGAAAACAAAAACTTGAGCTCTGTTACGTAAAATCTTACTGAGATAATGATGGATGATCGGAAAAAGTCTGTCTCAACAAGCTAATCTCATTTACCTTTGAAAGAAAAGTTACTATCTCACATTGGGAAGAAAAACCTCAAATTAGATATTGAGCTTATGGCTGCATAGTTCCAATGCAGAAATATTTCATTATTGTTCATTTATATACTAATACTTGGTTATTTCTATAAAAATGATATAACTACTGAAGATTAGGAAAGCTAAAGACCTTTGTCTGAGTTATAATTTTTATAAACATATTTACTACTTTTGTTTTTTAAACTTAATTTTTTTCTCTATATTCAGGCTTTATATACTGAGCCTGAATTTTAAAAACTTTTGAGTATCGGGGCGCCTGGGTGGCTCAGTTGGTTGGACGACTGCCTTCGGCTCAGGTCATGATCCTGGAGTCCCGAGATCGAGTTCCGCATTGGGCTCCCTGCTAGGCAGGGAGTCTGCTTCTCCCTCTGACCTCTCTCCTCTCATGCTCTCTCTCTCAAATAAATAAATAAAACCTTAAAAAAAAAAAAAAAAAAACTTCTGAGTATCATTAGAGCAGTAAGCCTAAAAATCAGCTAAATCATGCCAGAAACAAAACTGGCAAAAAAGTCTGGCCTGCTTGGGATTTTGCCTTTCAGAAAGTATAACAGGGAAAACTAATTACAGAAAGGAAAATAGTCACTTTGCTTTGTATTGTGATGAAGTTTGTAGAAATCTGAAGATTAATTCCAGTTCTAGGATAGGATTGGTTCTTCTGTTTTAACTCTGGAAACATACTAAATTCAGGAGACCTATCTAACAAATCTCAGTTATGAATATGGCTTTTCGTCTTTGCAAAGAAATATGTACAGTCAGTCCTGTGCTGCCTAGAGTCATGGTACTAACAAGCTTGTCTGTCTTATTAGCTATATCAGCAACATCCTCACATTCAAGAAGTGTGGTTGTTTTGCTAGTTCTTTACCTTCTGCTTTTTAAAAAATTAGACAAAAAATAGGAAAAAAAAGGGGGGACACCTGTATGGCTCAGTTGGTTAAGGGTCTGCCTTCAGCTCAGGTCATGATCTCGGGGTCCTGAGATCAAGTCCCTAGTCTGACTCCTTGCTCAGCAGGGAGCCTGCTTCTCCCTCTCCTTCTACTCGTGCTCTCTCTCTGTTTCTCTCTCTGAAAGAAAGAAAGAAAGAAGAAAGAAAGAAAAAAAAGGAAGCAAGCCCGGGGGAAATAATAAGACAAACAACTGTATTGTGACCCTTTTTAATTCTCCATGCATAAGAGTCTGCAAATGGCTTATATGCTCCTGACTAACCACTTTTGTTTATCCTTACAAGGGGACTTGTAAACTTTGTGCTAGTAGGTTAATAACAGCTCTCTCAAAGCTTTTTAAACATAAAATGTCAGAGTCCTTTAGCAAGCTTGTTTGGTTTGTTATTTTGTCACTAAAAACACAAGGGAGTGATATTTAAAACCAGGTTCCTCAAGCTTATGTTTTTATGCCCTCACAGTCTTGTCTATTGCATAGGGCTGGTAGCCTTAGGGCTGGCCAGTGGTTTGTTCCAAGGCAACAAATTTGCTCAAATGACTGGTACAAGCCACTTCTCTTTTGTTCATCTCATTCTTGGTGGCAAGAATTAGCAACATCACCAAATTAGGGCCTCTCAACACCTTCCTGTTCAAACAGCAGCAGGAGCTGGAGAGCCACTATTTCCCAGGTGGCTCACACTCAAATCCAACTCTCTTCACCCTGTACAGTGACATCATCCACTGTCATGTGAATCTGTGTATTTTCTATATAAATACACTGTTAACGTGCTAAAATGGGGAATAATCCTTCTAATCGAGTCATTAACTTTTTTGTACAATTTTAGTGTTATATGTATTATATATGCAAAGTTTTGTTAGAGTTTCGGTAAGAACTATGAAAAAAGAAGGTATTCCAAATAACTCAGTGGTGATTATTATGAACATTAAAGAATGGCAAGATTATCAAAAAGTAACTTTGACAGTTTCATAAAGAAATAACTAATAATAAATGGACTGGAAGTCAGAAGACCAGATCCTTAATCTTAGCTTTATGACCAATTAAACATATGAATTTGAACAATATTTTCACTTCCTTTTTCTCATTAGTTAAAAAAGAGACAGAAAATTGGAATAGAAAATTGTTAAATTCATTCCTGCTCCAAATCACACATTGTAATATTTAGAAAGTATTTGAAAATGATATTTAATGTATGAAATGTTATATTCAAAATTAAATGAAGTTCATTGAAGGCAAAGTTGGAGTATCTTTATTGTTATTTTATGAAATACATCACACTGAATGAACATTCAAATTCTAATGGCATGAGCAAACATGCTGTTTTGCCTAAACTAAAACTTTAGTTTCCCATCTACATTATGATGGAACTGCCACTGGTTAGCTGTTAGATTAAGCAAGTTTCTTAGCCTTCCTGAGCTAGTTTCTTCATTTGTGGAAAGGGAATATAATACACCTTACAGAGTTATAAGGGTAAATGAAATAAGGTTCTGACATATAAGAGTTGTTGAGTGAATAGAACTCCTTTTACTTAAAATCTCAAGATTATTGGGCTCTGAGCTATTGTCAAAATCTCTCAAATTTCACCTACTCATAACATGGTCTACTCATTCATTTTGCCCTTCTCTCCCTCCTAGAACGTATGAGTACTCCACAAGGTCAGGAATTTTATCTGTTTTGCTTATTGCTGTATCCTCAGCACCTAGTGTGCTGCTCTGCTTGATAAATAAAAGATGCAAAAAATGTATATATATTTATTGAATTAGCAAACAACACCATTACCAATCACCTAACTACCAAACAATTCTACTACAATCTGTAAATGATAAAGTGATTAACTGATTGTGTTTTTCTTATAACTTACTAGGTATGAAATTTTAAGTATTATGGGGCACCTGGGTGGCTTGGTGGGTTAAAGCCTCTGCCTTCGGCTCGGGTCGTGATCCCGGGGTCCTGGAATCGAGCCCCGCATTGGGCTCTCTGCTCAGCGGGGAGCCTGCTTCCCCCCGCCTCTGTCCTCTGCTTGCCTCTCTGCCTACTTGTGATCTCTGTCTGTCAAATAAAAAAATTTTTTTTAAGTATTATTAAATATTAGTGCATAGCTTGGGCATTACATTCATCTCCAGTCTTCTTACAGTGTCAAAGAATCCTGTTCTCACGGTTTCTATTGGCCTGTACACCCAACACAGATCCTCCCTGTATCTTTTAGACAACTGCTATATATAGCAGACTTGCTTTGTGAATCTCAAAAGCTAAACAAAATCAGAGGAGCTTTATGAAGACTTGCGTTCAGATTTCTTTATGTGGTCCCCTCCAACTCTAGCCCGTTCCCACCTGGTAATATTATCGTTAGACAGAACTTCCCCATTGCCTTTGGCTCTAAAGTTCTGGACCTTCTCTTGTGTCCCCTCATTATGGAATAATGACAGATATATCTGGGAATTTTACATATTTGAGGTCACTGATTATCTTTATGCCCAGGAAGAATCCAAGAAAGGCAAGATGAAGACTCACAGTCTCACATGATTACAAAGGTCAGGAGAATATGGTAAATGAGTGAAGGGGTGGGAGTAACAAAGATCAAATATGAGAGTTGTAATCATAACCTTTATTTTTATTGCCCTTTGGTATAAGCGTGTAACATAAACATATACTAGAAATTAAATTTTCTGATGTAAAATTCAAATACCCAATTAGATGATATTTTGGTTTTTATATTTTTCTTGTATAATCCATTATTTTGTTATCTTGAACCAGAGAAAGGTGACATTTTTCTTCTGTATCATCTGGGAGCAATATTAATTTTCTTCAAATTAATAATGTGAAAGTTGTTCACAGATAGGATCTTTTTTTTTTAATTTCAAGTTAACATTTAGTGTAGTATTGGTTTCAGGAGTAGCATTTAATGATTCATCATTTGCAAATAACATCCAGTGCTCATCCCAACAAATGCCCTGCTTAATGCCCATCACCCATTTAGTGCATCTCCCTTCACTTCTCCCCTCCCCTGACCCTCAGTTTGTTCTCTATATTAAGAGCTTCTTATGGTTTGCCTCCCTTTTATTTCATTTTTCCTTCCCCGGTTTTCCAAAACATAAATTACTTGCCCAGCTTTTTTGCATATTTAAAATATCTGAGTTGTTCATTGAATTCAGTTCATAATTAGTTTTTACAGCTATACTTCAAAACACTAATTTTTTTAGATTTTTATGTATATCAGTATTAGCTGAGAAAAGGAAAACTGATACAAGTTTGTTCACTTTTATGAATTTTGTTTTTTTTAAAGATTTTATTTATTTATTTGACAGATCACAAGTATGTAGAGAGACAGGCAGAGACAGAGAGGAGGAAGCAGGCTCCCTGCTGAATAGAGAGCCCGATGTGAGGCTCCATCCCAGGACCCTGAGATCATGACCTGAGCCGAAGGCAGAGGTTTAACCCACTGAGCCACCCAGGCGCCCCACTTTTATGAATTTTAAATCAAATAACTTTTTTAGAATCAATTCTTAGGTCCACAAAGGGTAATCATCACTTAAATTTCTGAGAAATGATTTCTGCATATGAAAGTAGGCCAGATTTTTCCTGGTTAAGTGAGTTTCCCAAAGGCACAATTTGGTTAGAAACAAGATGAATAAAGTGAATGAATTGTTTGTGTAAGTGGTTGTGAACACACTGTAGAGAAACAGAGTGTGTATAATGTCAACCATAGACCCAGTCTTCAGTTAAATCTTCATTAATGAGTTTAGCTGACACTTTCCCTAGATAACACAAACCAATTTCTTACAAACACCCGCACCCCCCCAACCCCTCAAAACACCTTCAATCTCACACTACAACTACGGTGCCTACAACCCCTCAGAAAAACATTGACGTGTATCCTGTGGTTCAAACCAAGGTAATTCATCCATTTCATAGTATTCATGGCTACATTCAAGACATGTTCTCTTTTTCTAATTTAAATTTAACCTCCCCACACACTGAACTATGAAATACAGGTATGTTGGGGCGCCTGGGTGGCTCAGTGGGTTAAAGCCTCTGCCTTCGGCTTGGGTCATGATCCCAGGGTCCTGGGATCGAGCCCCACATCAGGCTCTCTG
>RCUC01111581.1:0-10152 GCA_003697995.1 Taxidea taxus jeffersonii
GAAATTAATAGTATTTTTAGTGCTAGAATGCTGTAACTTTTATATGTATTTGCAAGTTTTTTATTATGCCTTTTTAATATAGTTTAAAACTCACAAGAAATTGCAAAAATAATACAATACAGAGAGTTCCCATGCACTCTTCACCCACCTCCCGTCAATAATATTATCTTACAAGAAACATAACACCCCATTAAAACCAGGAAGTTGATGTTGATATGTACTAGTAACTCTGATCAGGGCTATTAAATTTCTTTTCTTTCTTTTTTTTTTTTTAAAGATTTTATTTCTTTATTTGACAGACATAGATCACAAGTAGGCAGAGAGGCAGGCAAAGAGAGAGAGGAGGAAGCAGGCTCTCCGAGGAGCAGAGAGCCCGATGCGGGGCTCGATCCCAGGACTCTGGGATCATGACCTGAGCCGAAGGCAGAGGCTTTAACCCACTGAGCCACCCAGGCGCCCCTTAAGTTTCTTTTTTAAAAAACTCTAATAACATTTTCATAATTACAAACAAGAATTTACCCTAGGAATGTGACATGATACAGAGATCTGTGTGCTATCCAGAGTTAATTGGATTACCATGGACTAAAAACTCTCTTAAACTTTTATCTATTCCAATAAAGAATGAATAAAATAGCATATAGTTATTAGACACAATATCAAACCAAGTACCTAACATATACAATTAAAAAGTGACAGTTAACCTAAATACATCACTGAGAATTAAAATCTAAAAAAAGACAGGCTAGCAAATATAGTTTTTAAAATGTACTGTAATAAATGTATACATAAGCACACACAAACCTGTACTAGATCTATCATCAGTAGCATACACTTTGATTAAACCCGTATTAAAAGGTGCCTGCTCCACAGTGTGTGTCCCATGACCACTATCCATGCTGCCATGACTAACAGCATCCAGGTCACTGCCATCTGCTTAAGAACACAATTTGACAGCATTTTACTACTCAGGCAGATACCAAAAATACACATTAGTTTGTTGCCCAAGCTAATAATCCACTCATACTGAACATGAACATGCCACATAATTAGCAAAATACAACTATGACAACTGCAACTATTGTGAATTATTAATGGATACTAAAACAAGATCACCAAAGGATGATAATTTAACAGTTAAAGAAAAAAAGTGACTTAAGGTATTTTTAAATGGGAAAATAATATTAGAATTTGTTTAATGGCAATAAAAATGAGAAATCATTAAATATTTTGAAACTATTTAAAATTTCTAAGAAATGTAAATTATAACTAGTCAATTAATTTTTTTTTAACAAAGTAAAATAAATACATCTCTTAAGAACCTTTAATTACCTGAGAGAGTTGTTTGTGATAAGTGTGTGTGTTTCTTTAAAGCTCTTTTGAACTGTGCTACTCCTAAAACAACGTTCCTTACTTTTGTCCAAAGAAAATAGCCACTACGACTTCTTGAAGGCCAGGTACTTTCCAAAACAGCCTATTCGTTCAACAAAATAAAATAATTAGCATAATAATATGTATTAGTGAACGCACATCAGCTTTATAGTCAAGCCAAGAATATCTACGTTGTATAACAACAAAATGGAACAAAAAACCTTACTTGATTTACAGAATATATTTTAATACTCCAAAATCAATGCCAAATAAAGCCCAAATCAATAACTTCTGCCATTAAGTTAAGGTTGTATAATCACAAAAGTTATACTCGTTTCTCCATTAACTCAAAGTAATTACCTTATTATAATAACCATAAGTGATGGCATTGGGGTCAATACCAGCTTTCTGCATTTCAAAAAGCACTCGAACTGCAAGCACAGGCTGATCATACTGCCCACAGAGCTGCATAAGAATGCGGTAGCACACCTGAAAACAATAGTTCAGAAGTGTTTGGAAACAAGGTATCTATGATCTTAAATCTAGAATAAAATAGCGCATTTTTAAAAAGAATCATTACCTCATCAGGTGGATCCATCTTTTTTGATTGCATTTTTTTAAGGACATCATAAGCTGTTTTCAGGGCCCTGACTTTTGAGTGACACACTTTCACATAAGCTGGCAGACAAATAAACCACAGTCCGTAACAGTGGCGCAGGAGACACCTAGACCACATTTGAGGAATGGAAGAATACCTCTTGGCAATTTTATGGGCTGATTTAATTTCCTAGGAAAAAATGCAAGGGTCTCATTAATAGAGTGTCACACTTAAGCATCCTTATTTAACTGAATGCTGAACAAGCTTAAGTTATACGCTTTTATAGTACTTCCCTAACAAAATCTGTCTATAATTAATACAGATTCAAGCCTGTGCTTGAATCTGTATTATAAAATATGTGAAATAAAGTTACAAGATATGAAAACTAGTTAATTTTTTGAAGTCACATTACTCTAAATTATTTTGGGGATGTTTGAGGAGCATAATAATCTAGTCATACATATGGGGCAGTAAAATATATTAAGGGAGGATGAGTGTCATATTTATTTTTGTTCTAACACTTGATTACATGAAGAATGCAAAATTGTCAAAGCACCTGTTTTGTTCTTCTGAACATGGGAGAAGGGCTACTAGGACTACTTGATTTTGAAGGCAATTTGTTCTTTCGTGTTTGTAGAAATCCTTCAGGTCTCTCAAATAAATTGTTTCTAAGAACTGGAAATCCATTATAGCTGTTTTTGAAAAGAAAAAAAAAATCTCAAGCACACATAGATGATCATACTGGTCACAATCTAAAAAAAAAAACCTGGCCAATAACGTCTTAACTTAGAGTCTATTTTAATTATCTTTCTCCATCAGACTATGATATATACTCAACAAATATTCGTGTTAATGTTGCCTTTCTTGCTATCATGTAACAGCCAAATACGAACTCAAGTATATATTTTAGAGGTAGGAAAGCGAAAGATTTAAATTTTGCTGAATTTGACACAAACACGTGAACTTTGTAAGTTAGTATTCATGTAAATACACAGCAAACATATCAGATACTATGACAGCTGGTAAAGGGCCCCAAATCAATACTCTTTCAGACAGGACAGTCATTAGTATTATTGCTTTAGGTTAAGATATTACTATAGAACTGTCCTCTTCAAAAGACACAAATAACGTATTAGCACACTCCAGGACAAACTCTTATATTATCATGAATTGATTTATCAGGTTAGCTAAGCAGGTTCTGGCTCTCATTTGTCAGGAAGAAAATTGAAGAGGTTGGAGGAGGAGGAGGAGGAGGAGGAGGAGGAGAAAGGAAGAAGAAGAAGAAGAAGGAGAAGAAGGGGCGCCTGGGTGGCTCAGTGGGTTAGGTCCTCTGCCTTTGGCTCAGGTTGAGATCTCAGGGTCCTGGGATCGAGCCCCGTATCGGGCTCTCTGCTCATCGGGAAGCCTGCTTCCTCCTCTCTCTCTTTGCCTGCCTCTCTGCCTACTTGTGATCTCTGTCTGTCAAATAAATGAATAAAGTCTTTGAAGAAGAAGAAGAAGAAGAGGAGGAGGAGGAGGAGGAGGAGGAAGAGGAAGAGGAAAAAGGGGAGGAAGAAGAAGACGACGCTTGCCTCGGTGGCGAAAAGATTACAATGAATGACCCTATGAGGAAGTGGGCCTAATTGGGGTGCTAGAACAAGTTGTTTGGGAATGTGAAAGGTAGCTACAGCTAGGAAAGAAACATGCTGGAAAGAAAAGAAGTCCCTGAGCATCAAACTGAACCTACTTTATAACCTTCCTAAAGGTATATCAGTAGTTTCAATTAACTGAGAAGAAAAGAAGCTATAATAAAAGATGGTAAACTATATCTATTATACATTACTACAGGCAAATTCAGTAGAGTGAAAAAATAAATATTAAATGTTAAATAGGAATAAAATAGCAAAGAAGTTCAGGAAAACTACAACCTGTAAAAAGTTCATTGTATGTACATGGTGGGATAATAAGACCATTCTGTGTATCTTTTTTTTTTAAATTGTATTAGTCACCATACAGTACATCACTGGTTTTTGGTATACTGTTCCATGATCTACTGTTTACGTATAACACCCAGTGCTCCATGCAATCTGTGCCTCCTCAATACCCATCAACAGGCTCACCTATCTTCCCACCCCTACCCCTTCTAAAACTCTCCATTTGTTTCCCAGAGTCCATAGTCTTTCATGGTTCTTCTCCCACTCTGATTTCTCCCCCTTTGTTTTTTCCTTCTCCTAAAGTCCTCCATGTTATTCCTTATGTTCCATAAGTAAGTGAGACCATATGATAATTGACTTTCTCTGTTTGACTTATTTCACTTGGCATAATCTCCTTCAGTCCCATCCAAGTTGGTGGGACTTTCTGGTGGCCGAGTGATATTCCATTGTGTATATGGACCACATCTTCTTAATCCATTCATCTGTTGAAGGGCATCTTGGCTCTTTCCACATTTTGGCTACTGTGGACAGTGCTGCTATTAACACGGGTGCATATGGCCCTTCTTTTCACTACATCTGTATCTTTGAGGTAAATACCCAGTAGTGCAATTGCTGGGTCATAGGGTAGCTCTATTTTTAACTTTTTGAGGAACCTCCACACTGTTTTCCAAAGTAGCTGCACCAATCTGCATTCCCACCAACAGCACAAGAGGGTTCCCCTTTCTCCACAACTTCTCTAATACTTGTTGTTTCTTGCCTTGCCAATTTTTGTCATTCTAACTGGTGTCCATTCTGTGTATCTTATGGAAACTTACTACCCTATCATTTCACACAATGTCAGAATATGAGTAACCTCTCACTAAGAGGACACACTGTGCTCACTGAAGACATTTAAGTTGTGTTTCCAATGATGTGTATGATTACAGCAAAATCATACTATTAGTCTCAACTTAAAAAGTGACTTAGATTCTTTAAAACATGGGAATTTTCTAAGCTAAGTAATTTTTTTTATTAGAGGATTAAATCTAAAAGTAAAATAAAAGGTTAAAGCCAAAGCATAAAAAGAAAAACAAAACTATATTAGTGAAACCTGCTCCTAAAACAGTCTTAGAAGTGTAACATACAAACAGATCAAAGAAATGAGATCTTGTTTAGAAAGAAAAAGAAGTGAGAAAGAGAGAAATCAGGAGATTTTAAACACCTGTGACAAAACCCAGACTTCTAAAAAGTGATCTGAGCAACATCATCAATAGATGAAAAGTAAGGGCAGGAACCGAGTGGCCTATGAATTAATCAACAACATTCATAAACACCTGTTGCACAACTTTTTTATCTGCAAAAAGAAGAATTTAATCCAAGTTATAAATGAGGGTGTCCTGAAAAATCCTTTTTCAATGAAAATAAACTGTGACCTAATGAATGATAGATGTGAAATAGTTTTAAAATCTCTAAAGTAGGGGTGCCTGGGTGGCTCAGTGGTTTAAAGCCTCTGCCTTCAGCTCAGGTCATGATCCCAGGGTCCTGGGATCGAGCCCCACATCGGGCTCTCTGCTCAGCGGGAGCCTGCTTCCCTTCCTCTCTCTCTGCTTGCCTCTCTGCCTACTTGTGATCTCTGTCTGTCAGATAAATAAATAAAATCTTTAAAATAAAAATAAAAAAATCTTTAGAGTAAGAAAGTATTACCAGAGAAAGAAATCATTTAAAATCTAAAAGGAAGTACCATTTTAAGTAAAAATAAATGCATACTGGAAACTACCTCTAGTAGGTAACAAATGTATGTGTATAATATACATCTGGATAGATATACAGATGTATAATAAATCTACCTTTATGACCACCTTATTTCACTATGCTCAGAACTTTTCTCTTTCCCACTAGACTTGAAAGCAGGAAAAATATATCATGCAAGCCTATATACCAAGCACTTAGTGAGGCATCTGACCAAATTTCCTAAGTTAACTGATTGATTACCAGTAGTTCTGAATTTCCACGACTTAAATAAAAACTCACAGAAAAATAGCCCCCAAAATTATATTATTAAAATTAAGGCCACAAATATTGATTAACTTAGATTTAATCCTGTTGTAAGCCAAGGTTACATTAATCAATGTGTGTGTGGGAAAGGGGATGAAAGTGAGAGAATCAGCTTTTACGAGAAACAAAAATCAAAATCTGTAATAAAAGTGCTGCATTTTGGTGGGGTGAGGTCCTAACTGAGTTTAACCAACATTTATGAGAACAGATACTTATATACATATAGAGAGCTAACCAAGTCTACTTTATGCAAAATTACAATTCTTGTCTTTTTATACCTCAAAACTTAGTAATGGATGTGGGATAAGCTTGCTTACCACCTAAAAATTAGGAATCTGTAAAGTTTGGATTTTTGAAAATACCACAGTCCTTAGAAAGCTACGTCACAGATGATGGATTGCTTCTCTCTTTCAATCTCAAACATTCTGCCTCTTGAATACCTGTACTGTAAAGGGGGTTCTTCACCATTGGGTAGATGGGGGATCTCAGGTGGTGTTACAAAAACAGTATGTTCACTTTTGAAAGATTCATCCAGTTCTATAAGTCGCATTTCACCACTCTTGTCCATATCGACCTAAAAAAGTTTAAAAAACATACATTAAGAAAAATACATTGGTTAGCCTAGAATTTGTCTATGGGGAATGGTTAAATAAAACATTTATATAACTGGATATTAAAGAACCATTAAGAAAAAAAAATGAGCAAGTCTTCTATGCAACATTAAAAAAGATTTTCAAGATAATTAAGTAAACATAACAAGGTGTAGAACACTGTATACAGTATATTAATTTTTTAGTAAGAGGGAAAAAATAAAAACACACACTCATTTTTTGCTTGTATTCACATAAAGATATACTAAAGAATACTATGAAAAGTAATTTTCCATATGGGGAAGAGGTGATGAATGGAAGAGATAAGGATGAGATAGGACACAGATTTCCCAATGTATACCTTTTCATATTATTTTGCATTTTGAATCATGAGAATGTACTCAAGAAGTAATATTTTTTAAAAATGCACAAACCCAAGTTTATGTATGTGTTGAGAATACCTTGTTCTAGGTCTCATTTGTACTAAATATAAGATATTTCTCTAAGTTTTTCCAGTTTACCTAGAAGCAGATTTGAGTTAAAATTCCAGTCACATCTCTATGGCAAGGTAATATTCACAAAAAGTGAAAACTTAACAGATTCTAAAATGCCTAAAAGGAGCTCATAAACTAAAAAGCACAACACTGGCATTAATTTAAAAACAAACAAAAAACCCCAACAAGATGTCATACATATGACAAAATTTAACCCACAGCACTTTATTAAGTTAGAGAGAATATCATATTACCAGTTTGAAATAAATGGATGAACAAGAATTATAAAAAGTTAACTCTTTAAGATAAGGATTTAAGGCACAATATACCAAAAAAGGACAGGGATAGCTTTAAAATTGCTATAATCTCCAAGATTAAAGAATGTTTTTAGGGGTGCCTGGGTGGCTCAGTGGGTTGGGCCTCTGCCTTCGGCCTGGGTCATGCTCTCGGGGTCCTGGGATCGAGCCCCACGTCGGGCTCTCTGTTCAGCAGGGAGCCTGCTTCCTCCTCTCTCTCTCTCTGCCTGCCTCTCTGCCTACTTGTGATCTCTCTCTGTCAAATAAATAAATAAAATCTTTAAAAAAAAACTGTTTTTAATGATATAGCCATATAGTGAGCTAGAAAACAATAAAAATGTTTCAGAATAATGACATGAAAAAATGTTCACAAAGTAATGATAAATGAATAAAACCCATTTTACATATATTATGATTCTAATTTTTTAAGAGAGTGAATATGTATGCCATATATACATAGGTGTATCTATACACATATATATACTTGTGTTTTTCTCTTTTACACATGTATACTCTTATCAAAATGTTACCTCTGGGTAATGGTATTACTGTTTGTCTTTTCCTTTTATTGTTATTTTCCAATCAAAGAATAATATATATTAGCTTTATTGGTTTTTCCAAAAATTACAAAAGTAATCAATCTTCAGAATAAAAGTTTAAGGAAATAAAATTCAATAATAAAAATTTAGGCAAAGTAGAATATATTGGTTTTAGAATAAGTAGTTATTTAAATTCTGTTGAAGGATAGTTAAAAATCAGTATAAAAAAAGGGTACCCTTCTTTCTAGCCTGTCAAAAAAGAACTTTTATATGGTGAAATCAGCAAAGATACAGTAAACTGGATAATCACATACCCTGCTGGTACTCAAAATTGGTAAACTCTTCTTTAGAAAGCAAGATATCTATATATCTATATATAGATATATATTTAAAGATTTTATTTATTTATTTGACAGAGATCACAAGTAGGCAGAGAGGCAGGCAGAGAGAGAGGAGGAAGCAGGCTCCCCACTGACCGAAGAGCCCGATGCGGGGCTCGATCCCAGGACTCCGGGATCATGACCTGAGCTGAAAGCAGAGGCTTTAACCCACAGAGCCACCCAGGTGCCCCAGAAAGCAAGATATATTTAAACACATCTGCCTTATTCTTATTCTAAGAAAATAATCTAACATGAAAAACACCTATCAGCATGAAAAATTGTTTTTGTTTTTTTTTTTGCAGGATTGCAATACCAATACACTGGAAGTCACCTATATTTCAAAAAAACAGGTACAGTATGATAAATAGATGAAATATACAATCATTAAAAATTGAAGTAGTAAAGATCACACACAATTCTGGTTGAACAAGACAAACTGAACACAACAATTTACTTTCAATCCCTCTTGAACTCTCACCAAACTGAGAAGTAAGGGGACTAGAAAAAAACCCCACAAAAAACAACAACCCAGCAAAGACAAAATGAACTGGAGAGAGGACAGTAGCACAGCTGGAAAAACATTTTAGAAGCTGCAAAGTAGACTGATGTGACCTGTGAAAGCTGAAAGTCACAGATCTGGCACTGGGGAGAGGATAGGAGAAAAAGCCAAAAATCTAGCCATTTTGCTCCATAGAGTCCCAGAAAGGTCAGGAATGAAAAGTGCTTGATGACCTTGAAGATGGGAATGGACATGGAGCTGAAGCAGGAGAACTGGTTAAAAGCCTATGTTTAAGGACTCCCAGATCCCTGACCCAACCCAGTATTAGGCCACTACCTCTCCACACCATGGCCATAGACGAGGCTGGGTCTTTCTGTGTAACCCAGAGGGACTCTAGACTTGAAGACACCAGGCAGAGCTGTGGGAGATGAAGGAGGTAAATAAAAACAGGCGGAAGTGAGTAAAAGCCTACATGATACAAGAGAAAGCCCTAAGTTACCTTCCCCATTCTGCTGTGAGAACACTGGCAACCAGGCTTATACTCCTCAGGCTAAAGACTGGAGATAACCTCATGGGGAAACTAAGCAGCCTAAAGAAAATAATTATAGACACTGATCAAACAGGGACTCTAATGAAATAGGTGAGTTCTTTTATGACCATCAATCTCATACCTAAGGAAACTCCAAGCCTCACCTTCCCATTAAAGCTCCAGTGAGTTCTTTGTGCCTCATTCTTGAAATACTGACCAAAGATCACACAAGGAAAACTAATAACTTGAAGAGGAATAAAACAAACAAGTATTAAAAGTAACATGTGAGGGGCGCCTGGGTGGCTCAGTGGGTTAAAGCCTCTGCCTTCGGCTCAGGTCATGATCCCAGGGTCCTGGGATTGAGCCCCACATCGGGCTCTCTGCTCAGCAGGGAGCCTGCTTCCCTCCCTCTCTCTCTGTCTGCCTCTCTGCCTACTTATGATTGCTGTCTGTCAGATAAATAAAATCTTCAAAAAAATATTTAAAAAAAAGTAACATGTGAGTAGGAAGAAGCAGAGACAGGGGGTATGGAGAGGGTGGTTGGTTTATGGACATAGGGGAGGGTATGTGAAATGGTGAGTGTTGTGAAGTGTGTAAGCCTGACGATTCACAGACCTGTACCCCTGGGGCAAATAATACATTATATGTTGATAAAAATAATTAATAAATTATAAAAATGCCATTGGAAAAATAAAGCAGAGACAATGCAGGGGGAAAAAACTGCTCAAAATAACTAAAACAAATAAGCCTACCTCCATGATAAGAAGATGCTATAAAAAAAGGGACTTAGAGAAATTATAAATATGACAGAAGTAAAAATTATACTACAGAAGTTGGAAAAATAAACTTGAAGAAATCTCCCAGAAAGTGGAGATGAAAAACAGAAAGAACATGGGATGAAAAAAGTTAAGA
>RCUC01111583.1:0-14188 GCA_003697995.1 Taxidea taxus jeffersonii
AAAAAAAAAAAAGAAATGGCTTAATTTATTGAAGTTAAAATCCAAAATCTAGTCCTTTCTTAAACTTTAAATTTCAGATTATAAATATTATTCTATTGATAGGTCTACCACAGTTGAGCAATTACTTTTCAGGAGACTTTTAATAATTTTAGTCCCATTTACAAATTTAATCAATCATTTTAAACTTTTACGAAGTTAATATATTTTTAATTACTTCAATTGTCTAAATTAAGTAAACACTTTCTAGTACTTACATCCTTATACACTAAATAAAATTTATAAATATAACAAACCTTAAGTTCTTTTAGATAGCCCAATACCATGTATAAAATTAAAACCATAAGGAAGAAGTCTGAATCTAAAAATAAATCAATTATTCATTCAAAACAGTTCAAATTTTCTTAAACTTTGCAAGTATATAAAATGTGAATTCTATAAATATTTCTTGTTAGTAAATATATTATTTCCATGGTTCTTACTCCTGTAAGCCTTTCTGTACTTAAATGAATTGATTAGAGTTTTCTAGGAGGCATAAGACCTGTAGAGCTGTAGATCTTCTAAGCCATTCTTCCCCCAGCCTGTGTTTTTCTTTTTTTTAAATTCTTTGCATGATTGCTCCTGCCTTTAAAACCCCATCAGAAGTTTATTTCCCCCTATTCCTTAAAGCATCAATAACTATCATTCAAGAGTGTAGTTAGTTGGCTCTAACTAGATATGCTCAGTATTGATAAGCAACTGAAAAGCTGGGTCTTCTTTATGATTTTGAACTCTCACATAAAAGAATACATACATCAATCAAAGTTACAAAGTAGCCCATACTTCATATTACTCTCAATATTTAGGCTGTTAAAGAACATACTTGTTTTACCTTTAGAAATTATTGATGAGTCTTTGTGATAAATAGGTTTTTAATATCATCCTACAAATAAAATGTATATGGCTTCTTACCTTTGTGGAGGAGGGACACTGGGTGACCATGATCTAGTCCTTCCTATAACATCTACTCGGTGAGGAGACCCTGATGGTGAACAATGGTTTGATGACATTACTTGTTCTGGCACTGATAATGTGGAGCTTTGAAGATCTCGACCATTGTGTCGATAATCTAAAGGAGCAAAGATTAAGAGTACAATTACCTACCCACTAAGTCCTTTGGCATTTTGTACCTTAGTAAAACAACTAGATGTTAGCGAAGTTGAAAGCCTCTGAATATATTAAATGTAAAGCATAAGGAATAAAACAGAATACCATATTTTGTAAACATTTAAATAAAAAAAAATGACAAATTCTTAGATAGTTACTATGTCCAAGGCACTGTGCTAGTTAGGCTAAAACTTGTATATGCAGTTATCTTTACTAAAAGAGGCAAGTTTATTCCAAAAACATTTTCATCCCTTCAATAAACTAGAAGAGTTTTAATGACTTCACAACAATTATTAAGTATTCAAAATTATTAACTTCACAAAATTTCCTAAAAGTCTGTGGTTATTTCTTTAAGAGAGAAACAATATTAGAAAGTATCCTGAATACCATCTGAAGTGCCAATGTACACTGTTTTTCTTGTAGTGATCAACAGGGCTGAGATACAATAGATGCCTGAGAATAAAAACACGACAGTTTGGAGGAGGGAAACATCTCAATGATTTGACACACTTAGAAAAATGTATTAGAAGTGACAGAACTCAAAGGAATGTTAGAAAGTAATAGATTTTTTTTTTTAAGAAAGCAATAGATATTTGACCAACGGAGAGAAAAGTAGAAGGAATTCAAAGTTGGTAGAAAAACAACAATCCAGTGTGGGGGAACAGTAGGGAAATGAACAGTAAAAGTAAGTTTGACCCAAGGTATGTATGTCTAAAACATCATGAGGCTTGTGATGGAAAAAACCTGAACATTTCTGGGCAGGAAGTGATATCATCCCCACCACCATTATCTTCATCATGATCACCATGGCTGCTATTGACTTGTACTATGCACCAGGGACTCTGCGAGGGGCTGTACAAAGTGGTGCGCTACAACACTTGTTTCAGAAATAAGTGAGAAAAAGTACTGGCTCATATGTGATTTTTTGCAACATGTTCGCATTTTGCAGTATTATCTGAAATTACGTTCCCAAGGAATACAGCCAGAAAAAGATCTGGGTGCGCGTGAATGACTGAAGGAGTTGTCTCTAGAGAAAGGAATGAGCAGAACAGGGCACGGAAGAAACAAAGTAAGAATGTGAAGTCAGCTTGATTCCACTGGAGGCTCTGGAATGTGAACTGTACCAGAGTTGCTCTGACCTTCAAGCAAGGGTTCTGGACTTTTATACTTCAATGTCAGCCAGTCATGACTGAAGACGGCCAGTGGGAAGGGGGTGGGATTATTTTCCGTTTGTCTAAGGCCGATTCTCCGGAAAATGGGGCAGCTGTGAGTTGTGAGCAGCCAACATTCATGGAGATGGGTAAACCAGCTGAACTAAAGAGGATATGGCTAGAGCACCAACAGTGTCCACTCTGTCTACCAAATAATAGCAGCTGAAAACAAAGTACATTAACACAGCAGGATGCAGAAAGCTAGAAAGATACAGAATTATATATGATGCTCATTCCTCCCATGTTCCTCCTTTTGGCTCACTTTGGTAAAAAAAAAAAACAAAAACTCCATCTTAGAAGTATTTCTTGCATGGGTTCTTTCTGGTCTTATGAATATTTCCCTTGACACCATAACTTTGCAGACTTGTCCTCCTTTCCATCTAGATATATTCCTTCCATCAAGATACCTTCATCTTATTTTTAAATTCCACATTTAGCACTTTTTATTGCTTAGAAGTTAACATGACTTTTAGAATTGTGCTTGTACTTTCATTTTTAATGTTTTAATTACAAAGCTACATGAGTTTTGAATGGTCTGATCTAACCTGTTTTCCCAGATGCCCTGTTGTTTTTAGTACATGACTTTGCAGAGCCAAAGGTTTTTTCAGGAATCTATAAATGATGTGAAAGAACCAACTCTGCAATTCTGCAAAGATGATCCCCATTTTGGAGCACCTGGGCGGCTCAGTCTGATAAGCATCTACCTTCTGCTCAGATCATGATCCCAGGGTCCCGGGACTTAGTCCCACATCAGGCTCCCTGCTCAGTATGGACCCTGCTTCTCCCTCTGCTTGCTACTCCCCCTGCTTGTGTTCTCTCTCTCTCTATCTCTGACAAATAACTAAAATCTTAAAAAAATATATTATCCCCATTTTATATTTGAGGAAACTGAAATTTACATTAGGAAATTTACTAAGAAATTTAAATTAAGTGTCAAGTATAAGGCCTGGGATTTAAAGCAAATTCTATCTCACTCCCGATGCTCTCACTGTGCTCTAAGACTACACTGATCTTTCATGATCAAAATAATAATTAAGGAAGATGAAGCTGACAGCAGGATACAATTCAACCTAAAAGTTAGAGAGACTGCAGGAAGATTAATTGTTCTTACAAAATGTAGAACAGACTGTCCAACAGGACCCTCTAAAATGATTAAAAATGTTCTCTATCAGCACTGTCCAATATGGTAGCCACTAGACACACATGACTACTGGGCCCCTGAAATCTGGCTAGTGTTAAGGAGGAACTGAATTTTTAATGTATTTATTTTAAATCAATTTAAATATAAATAGCCACATATAGCTAGTGGTACAACTAGAGTTGTAGTATGTAGAGTTGGAGTATGACAACTGGCAGTGGGAACAGACTACATGGGAAAAAAATCAATACAATCATTCATTCAACAAGTATGTATGACTATATGAGCATGTTATTCTATGAGCTCCAGTGAGCAAAACAAAAAGCTTTGCCCTTGCGGAGCTTAAATTCCTGGTGGAATGGTAGAAACAACAAAAACCCCAGTAAAAAAATTATATGGTATGTTTGAAGGTGATTAAGTGCTAAAAGGGAAAACAAAACAGAGTAAAGGGAGACCAGAATGTCAGAATATGGAAGCATTCTGCAATTTCATATAAGGTAGGTCGGGCATAGACAGGACTCACTGAAAAGTTGGCATTTCAGAAAGACTTGAAAGAAGTTAGATGCTTTGCTATATGGATATAGAGAGAGGAGAGGTGTAAGACAAGTGCAAAGACCCCAAGATAGGAGTCAGTCTCACATGTTCACAACAGCAGGGAGAAGAGGATGCTAGGAATGGAGCATTGGAAGAGATCAGAGACACTTGGAGGAAGGAGGAAAGTCACGTGGAGCCTTGTGTTGCCTTGTAAAGATGTTTGGCATTTGATCTGAGTGATTTTTAACTCATCAGAGGATTCTGAGCAGAAACAAAATACGACCTATCTTCTTTAAACAGGATCACTTCAGTTGCCATGCTGAGAATAGACTGAAAGAAGAAAGGCAGTAAGTCAGGCAAGAGATGAACCAGGATGACAGCAACAGAGACATGGAAAATAATCAGATTCTGGGTGTATTTTGAAGGTAGAGGCACTGGGACAATTTTGTCCAAGATTTGATGTTGGGCATAAGAGAAAGAGAAGGACAAGAACAAATCTAAAATTTTAATCAAATAAAAGAATGGAGTCGTCATTAAATAACTTTGGGTTTGGTGGGAAAGATCAGGAGTTCAGTTTTAGACATGTTAAGTCAAAGATATCTGCTACATTTCCAAGCACAGATGTCTAGTGGGCAGTAGAAAATAAAAAAATTAGATACAAATAAGTGGTTTTGACTGGACATGTGTGAAGTTTAGCATACAGATGCTATTTGAAGGCATGGGACTTTGAAGAGATGTGATCACTGGAGTAGTGAATGTAGACAGCAAAAAAGTCCAACAGTGGAGTCTGGGGACGTTCTAATATGAACCAAAAACAATTTGTGATCAGATACAAGAGCAAAATAAGGGAAGAAATAAATGACTCTTAACATTTGGTTAGTCCACCAGGAAGTTAAAAGTATACTACAAATTGGTGCCTGCGTGGCTCATTTAGTTAAGTGTCTGCCTTCAGTTCAGGTCATGATCCCAGGGTTCTGGTATGGAGCCCCACATTGGGCTTCCTGCCGAGTGGGAAGCCTGCCTCTCTCTCTCTTTCTGCCCCTCCCCCTACTTGTGTGAGCACGCGCACGCACACGCTCTCTCTCTGTCAAATGTCAAATGTCAGATCTTTGAAAAAAAATGTATACTATACAGAGAAAAAATTAGAAGGAATTCCAGTTTGGAGAGGAGGAAATAATAGTATTTTCAGCCTCATAGATATATAGTTATACATGCGGAAAAGAATCTTGGGAAAGTCGTTAGGACTGTCAATAAAGTTTTGAGTAGCATTTATAAAAAGAACTTCATTGAAATCTGAGTTAAGGGAATATATATAGAGAAAAGAAATATGACTATGGAGTTTAAAGGAGACTACTGAGTAAAGGAGAAAGTTACTACAAGAAGAAAATTCAAATAATGCAGTCTCATGAAAACTAAAAAGAAACAAAGAGTTTTAAGAAAATATTCATTATTAATAATATAAAGAGCTACTCCGAAGTGATAAAAAATGAGTATAGGGGTTAGGTAATTAGCTTAGGAAATCAGAATATTATATGTGACATTTAAGAGCTAATTATTAAAACATCACTCTACCTTCCCAATGGAAAATAAATTATTTACATGTGTCTGTATATTGGTCCATGTCAGAGTAGAAAATAATACTAACATTCTAAGTGGCTACAAACTCATATTTTATATATATATGTATATATATATATATATATATATTCCATTTATTTGCATTGTGGGGTGAGTCAACTGGTTCAAAGAATAGTTAGTTTACAACCATTCTCCTTTCCCTACTCAGTATACCATTGGGGCACAAAAATCTAAGCCAGCAGTTGTTTCCCTGAGAACCCTAAATTTCAGTATCAATCAAAGTTTATATTTACTTTGAAGAATAATATTAGCAATGCAAATATAAAAAATTACCTCTGACTTGAATTAGAATAAACAAAGTAAGCAAGCACATGGGAAATATTACCTCTGGCATAGTTAATTTTCAAGACATCTGTCTTGCAAACTTGGAAAAATTAAATAAAGCAGCTGAAACTGGTCATTATTGAGAAAAGGCTGATAGTTCAGGCTCAAAGGGTTTTGAATGGTTGTAACAGATACTTTGAATTTGACAGACACGTAATGCACAGTTGGAAACGAATCTCTGCAAATGGGGGACAAAGTACTATCAGATTTGCTGGTGTCTAGACTTAGACCAGTTGTTTAAAATGCTAGTCAACATGGGGGTAAGAAGGTAGTGTGCATATGAATTTATGCAATTCACATTCAAAATGCCTCAGGAACAATTTCATAGAGAATGTAGGTTTGGTTCAGTCAAATTACTTGATAAACTATTGATTGAAGTATTTAGTCTCTATTGATACTGCTACTAATGATGGAGTTTAAAACAAAAAGGACATTAAAAAAAGGAAACAGAACATTTTTTTAACAGAATTAATGTTTCAGTCTTAGTTATCATGTTACTTATGTAAATGTAATTTACTAAAGTTATGAGCCTACAAAAAGATAATATCTCAGAAACCACAATCATAATCCTGATTTTCATGTTGATAAAAAGAATATGGAAAAAAAATACAGTGATGCTTCAACTTTCTAACAGTAACCGATTTCAAGGATTTGAAATCATCTTCATTCTTTTATCATCAAGTAAATTTCCAACCATAAATCAGGCAATATTTTAAGACTACAATACCATAATTTGAAAATAAAGCTGCACCTGATATATAATCAACATGACAACAATGAAAAAAATTTCAAAAAGCACAGATATTTGACATACTTGGGTATGTTGGTGATGTCAAAAAGATTTTTTTTTCACACTTTATGCAGTATAAAGAAGTTTCAATTATACAACAACTCTTCAAATTTATGGTGAAATCCTTCTTATTTAGTAGTTTAAAAATAAAAAGCTTGGAAATATTCACTTATCTGACGAATTTCAGTAAGAATATTCAGTTTAACAAGTGATACAAGAGTTCTAGCAACTGGAATTATTCAAGGAGTTAAATTGCCATGAGGTTGTTTCTTTGGGGGGTGTGGATAAAGAGGCAAGTTCTTTCTTATTTTACTTGTTATTTAATCTGTTTATTGGTAGATAGTGATGAATAATCCTTCTTTCTTGTTACTATAAAATAATTCTGAAATTCTTACCTGATACTATACCAATTCCATCATCACAGTCATAGTCCGAAACTTCACTATCACTTATTCTTTTTGACCCTATGAAGCAAACAATAGCAATAATTAAAGTTGCTGATTAAAAAAGAAAGAAACCTCCTCGTCAACCTGAAAACAAATGAAAGAATTCTGAATGAAATAGTTGAGAATAAAAAATAGAGAGAGAAGGAAATTCATTATGAGCTCACACTTACTTTCATACATATTTTATAATGTGAAGATGGCATTCTTAAAATGTATAAAATAAATTTCCTAAATGCCCCAAAGCTTGAAATAATATCAAATACTAAACAATATAGAATACTAAATGACATATGTATGTGATTTGATAATGATAGATAAAATTCACTGAACAAAAACTAAGTTTAAAATAGCTAGGTTATGTCAGTTTCAGATGCTTTTACACAAGGGCACTGAAGTCTATATAAATTTCAAAGCAAACAATATGTTATTTCAAGAGCATTCATGTGCCTTTTCCTAATATGCATGACTAATAAATGAAATGGACTCAATTCTTCATTTTTCACACTCATGGGAAAGAAGTATAATTTAAGACATTTTAAACAATATTCTTTTAGTATTAGTTGAGCTGTTCCTCCATTGCTTTGAAAAGAAAATGAGAAATAAACCATCCATAAACTTATTAATATATCTAAATTGTGTATCGATTACACACTATTACACTTTCTAAGATATAGCCCAAAACAGAGCAGTAATAATTAACATAATTAAAGACCTCTATTACAAAATTTTAAAATGTTAATGATGCTATGCAAAAATAGCACTGAATTGATGGCTAAAGCAGATTGTCTTCACACTTAATTATGAAATATATCATATATATAAGTAAGCATGCTATTTGTTTTTTAATATATTTTTTCTCCTACATGTGTCTCAAAAATAGGCACATCTTACACAATAGAATCCCTTATTACAGTATTTTTCCTTCTTTACAATCAGAAAATGTCTAATAAATGAAAACAGTGTTGTTATTTCAAGAAATGACTTCTTTTGTCTACTTACACCATATGTTATTCATTAAATAGACCAAATTCAGTCATCACACAGTAAATGATTTCCTGTAATGTATATAAAACACTGAGCACTCACGTTTTATATGGTGTCTAAAGTAGCAATAATTAAACATTCTAGGAATGCCCTCCAATATTTCCAACTTCTTCTTAGAAATACTCTGTACATTTTTTTCTTTTTTGGTTTGTTTTTACCCCTGCCCTCTTAAGAAAGGGAAGGGTCTGTTGCCAGGAACTTTTCTTTTCCTCCTTTTATTGGTTACATAAATGACATTGATCTGTTTTGATCATATGGTCTCACTGAATGGGTTCGCTGCTATTTTCCTTCCAAAGCCTTATATCACAAAACTTTAAATTCAATCAAATCATAGGCTCTTATAGCCCCAACTGATATGGAAACTACAATTACCACACAATAGCCCAGAAGACTGAGCATGAAAGGATTTACAGAATTAGTGTATACATTATAAATGGATTTGGGAAAAAGGGGGATACCACAGATGAAGCTATTGAGGAGAGACATAATAAGAATTCCTACTTAGCTTATAACAAGATTTTACCTTGTAAATGTAAGTGCTCAAGGACAGGGTAATGATAGTTTAATGTGCCAGATATACTACAGCATAAAGATTACAAGCTTTTGGTATTGGTCAAGAATCAGATCTGCCTCTGGTGTGAGATAAGAATGACACCAGCAAAAAGTGAAGTTCATTTTATTAGCTATTGTGAGTGGCCTTGCGTGGGTTTGTGCACAGAGTTGGGGGATAGTTGGGTATATGTGATTTACGATTGTTGCTTCCTTCCAAATCTTACTATGTTCCTGATGGAAGTCAATCCATTTTGCTAGTAATTCTAGAGGTTAAATATATTGCAATTATGTTATCTCTATTTGAATCTTGTCATTTAACATTCTGATGAATTCAAGTAATTAAGTTTAATGTCATTGAATGTATCAATCTTTTTTAGAAGTAGTGTTTTCAGTGTCTTGTTTAAGAAATTGTGCCTAACCTTATAAATGGACAGATATTCTCCTATTTTTTTCAAAAATTTAAAAAATTCTGTTTTTAGCATTTACATCTTTGCCTGTTTTGAAGTGAGTTTATGTATGGTATGAGATAAAGATGCAACTTTGCTTTGTCCATACATATAACACATATTTCAGCATTATTTAATAATTCCACCTTCCCTCAATGATCTGTGATGTCACCTCGGTTATAAATAAATGTATCCTATCTGCTAGGATCTATTTGGTTCTCTATTTTTTTTTCCTTGTACTGGCCATTTATCCATAAACCAATAACTCACTCTCTTTGTTATTATATTGTTATATATCAAAAAGCAAATCCATCATAATTCAAACATTTTCTCTTCCATATAAATTTTAGATTCAGGTTATTAAATTGCACAAAACATCCTATTGGAATTTTGATATGAACTGCAATGAGTCAATACATCAGTTTAGGGAGCCTTGGCATGTATTACAGCATTGTTTACTAGCCAGGAGATAGGCATTCTCCATTTAAGTTTCTGTGAAATTTTTTACTTTGTTCAAATTTCCCACATTTGTTGGATTTATGCTTTGCATCTTATCATTTTCATTACTATCAGAAATATTGTTAAAATTCTGATTACTAATCTAATTGCTCATATATGGAAATACTTTATTGTAAAATAATGTTAACCAACCACCTTGTTAAAGTCTCTCTCTTTTGACTTCTAGTTAATTTTATATGGTTCAGTTTGGATTTTTTTCCATAGACAATCTTGCTAATCCTAAGGTCTTTCTTCTTCCTTTTTCTTGTCTTTCTATGCTGATAATCACAATGCTGGAAAGAAGCAGTTAAATTTTACATTCCTTTTTAAATCCTAATTTTAAGTGGGATTTTTCTAGTATTTTACCATTAAAAATGATACCTGCTGGTGTTACATTTTATCAGGTTGAGGAAGATCTCTTAAATTCAGTGATATTCCATTAGGGATTTTTGCACTTTTATTGACAAGTGATTCTAACCTTTAAAATTTTCCTTTCACTATCCTTTTGGTTTAGGATCAAGGCTATACTGGCACAATAAAAACTCGAGAATTAGTCTGTTTTTATTCTCTGGTTAAATTTGTGTTGGACTGTAAGAAAAAGTCTGTTGTTTGAAATTTTGATGAAGCTTATCTATAAAACTACCTTGATCTGGTGTTTCCTTCATGCGAATATTTTAAGTTACTAATGTCTATTTTCAGTAGCCATAGAACGACCTATTGATTCAAGGTTTAATAAGTTATATTCTTCACAGGAATCTGTTCACTTTGTTCAAGTTTTCAGTGTTTGCTACAGTGTTCATCATTTTATCATATTATCTATTTATTTTCTGATGTATCTTTATATATTTTCATTTGAATCCTGTACTATCTTTTTATCCTGTCGATAAATTTCACTACAGGTTTATTTTGCCCTTCATTTCAAAGGATTAACTTTTAGGCTCCATAATCTTATCAGCTAGAAATTTGTTTCTTACTTTATTGATTTCTGCTCTTATAGTTATGATTTCTTTCTTTCTACTTTAAATTTATTTCTTTTTCCTAAACTTTCAAATTAGATGAATATGTCAAAATTTTCAGCCTTCTACACTATACCAACATAAGCATTCACCCTTTGAGTACTTCTCTGAATTACTCAAACATTTATATGCAGTATATTATTTAAAGTTCAGGTCTAAGTATTTTCTTCTTGGGCCTATAAGATACTTACTATACATCATTAAATCTAAGACACCATTGTCTGAATAATGCATGATAATTGCAAAGAGGATAAATCTTGGAAGAAAATGTTCATTAGAGTAAAAGTGCCTCTTTTTAGAAATTTTGAAATATATGGGTATGATTTTTTTAAATTGTCATAGTAACACTGGTGTTGAAGAAAATACCCTATATTTGTCAAGTCTTCAAGACTTTGAAATTTGTCAGAAAATGAATTATTAAATAATATATCAATAATTCTTACAAGTCTTTCATGGATATAACAGGAATATAAATTCATTAACTATTAGATACAGAGGTTTTTTTTTTTTTTTTTGGTCATGAGATTAAACTTGTTAATTGTGTGGTTTGATTCTTTTGTACCTTTCCTGAGTTTTTGTTTGTTTGATCCATGATTGAGAGAAAATTATAAATTTTCTTCAACAGTGGTTAGTTTGTTAATTTTTCTTTCTCGTTTACTTTGTGTATATTGGAGTATTTCATTTATACATGCATTTTTTTAAATTATTCCAGTAGATGTAGGATAATAATTTGAAAACGCTTACCCCTATTCATGGTAAAATATCTCAGTTAACTAGTCAGAAGGAAATTTCCTCAAATTAATAAAGGGCATCTATAAAAAAAGCCCTATAGCTCCCATCAGACTTACTTATAAATATAGAAATTTGTCCCCCTAAAACAAAGAATAAGCTAAGGATGCCCACTCCAACACTTTCAGTTCAACGCTGCACTTGCATTACAGTAAAACACAGCAAGGAAAATAAATGAATGGCATACAGACCAGAAAGCAAGTAGCAACATGATCATGTAAATCAAAACTCCTAAGGAAGCTATAAAAAACTTATTAAGACTAATAATTCAGCAAAGATTGCAGAATACATACATAGTCAACATATAAAAATGAACTGTTTTTTTAAGAGAATAGCAATGAACTAGAAATAAATTTCAAAACCACTATCACTTACAAGAGCACATGAAATATCTAGGAATCCATGTAACAAAAAATGTGCAAAACATGTACAGCTCCAAATCACAGAGCACTCGCTGCTGTATTAGCTTCCAAGGGCTGCTGAAACAAAGTACAAAGTACTGGGTGGCTTAAAACAACAGAAGTGTATTGTCTCACAGTTCTGGAGGGTAGAAGTCCAAAATGAGGTTGGCAGCGACGCCATGCTCTCTCTGAAGGCTCCAGGAAAGAATCCTTCCTTGTCTCTTCTAGCTTCAGGTGCTGGCTAGCAATCCTCCATGTTCTTTCACTTGGAGATAGGGACCTCCAGTACCATGGCTATCTTTTCCCTGAATGTCTTCATATAGTCTTCCCTCTGTTCATGTCTATCTGTACCCACATTTCCGCTTTATATAAGGACAGCAGTCATATTGGATTAAGTGTCCTAGTGACCTCAAAAGTGAACTTTTTAACTTCTGCATTAACTCTATTTACAAATAAGGTCACATCCTTAGGTACTGGGGGTTAGGACATATGCCTTTGGTGGGACACAATTAAACCAGCAACAACTGCTAACAATGTAAAGAAAACTGAAATAAATGGAGAGACTTTTCTATAAGGTTGGAAGGCAAAAGTTATTAAAATAACATTGTCAGGATGCTGAGGGAAAATTAACGTAATTCTAGAATTTTATTTATAGCTAAACTTCATCAGGAATAAAGAAATAAAGACATACTCAGAAAACACAGCCTCTTTCCAGATCTTCATTGAAAGCACTACTAAAATATGTGTACTTTAAAGATAGAGAAATTCATCCCAGAAAAAAAAAGGACGAAATGAAAAGAAAAATGAGGGAAGCAAAGAAAATGATAAAAATTCAGGGAAATCTAAATAAATTTTGAATGAACAAAATGACATTATAATAAATTTCTAATTGGGAGGCAGAGTAAAATTCTGGCAATAATATGTTAAATAGTAGGGGTGATGGTACAAATCAGAGTTTACAATATTTATGCAGTTTGGAAAAAAAGGTAGAGATGTTAATTAATGTTACTTTGTTAAGTGTGCAAGGTTGTAATTTCAATAATAACTACTAAAGCTGAGTGAAATAAGTCAAGCAGAGAGAGTCAATTATCATATGGTTTTGCTTATTTGTGGAGCATAAGAAATAACACGGAGGACATGGGTAGATGGAGAGGAGAAGGGAGTTGGGGGAAATTGGAAGGGGAGATGAACTATGAGAGACTGTGGACTCTGAAAAACAATCTGAGGGTTTTGAAAGGGCGGGGGGTGGGAGGTTGGGTGAGCCTGGTGGTGGGTATTACGGAGGGCACGTTTTGCATGGAGCACTGGGTGTGGTGCATAAACAATGAATTGTGGTACAATGAAAAGAAATTTAAAAAATTAAAAATTTTTAAAAAAAGAAAAAAGGAAGAAAAACCCATACATATTTTTTATGTAAACATAGACTATTTGTGTCAACACACAGAAATTGGTAACAGCAGTTCATTCAAGTAAGGAGAACTAGATGTTTGAGAAATAGTGGGGGGGTGCTTTGTTTTTTTTTATTTTTAAATTTATACTATATGAATGTATTACCTAAAAATTTATAGCAACATTTTACATGTTTCATTTGTAGATGAAGATAATGTATATTCTCTTTGTTGGGGGAATGTTCTATTTATTACAGTACATAAGTTCTGTAGTTCACATTTGTAAGAGATTGTTACGATAATTGTGGTTTTTCAGTTTCTCTTCCCAATTCTTTCCGGTTTTTAAAATAAGTAGGATATAACCAAGTCTGGGATTTTAGATGCCCCTCTAGCTCTTGCTAGATCTCTTTCTTTAGATTTCCCCAGTCCTGTGCCAAGGACATCTGAGATCCATGACAAAGGATCTACAGACCCTCTTCTGCAGGTCACCCATAAAATCACAGAATGAGGGGATGTTTTGCAAGTATTTTTCCTTCCCTGCCCTTTCTTATGATCTACAGTGACTTTAAAACCCCTAGTGAAGGAAGTGGCAAAAGCCCTTCAAACCTTTTCACTAGATCCTCTGTTGTCTCTGGCATTTGACTTTTTTCAGATTCTTCAACCATTCTCTTACAAACCTTCCTACAAGAACTCCCAGTTTCTCCTGAGTTTTGCAGTTTAAACTTTATAATATTTATTTCACATCTCTAACAGTTCTTCAGCTTCCTGACTGAAACTTAACTTTATCTGCCCTTAATCCACCTAAAGTTTCTGTACATGGTGCAGGATAG
>ML098070.1:2380-58928 GCA_003697995.1 Taxidea taxus jeffersonii
CCCCCCCCCCCCGCCAACCCATCTATACTGGGTGGTCTCCCCTGGGCTATGCTCCCTTGGTTGGAACATGTGCCTAAGAAACAAACAAATCTGAGCTCTTCTCTTTGATATGGAACTGTAGATCCTTTGGACGCTTTTATTCCATATTCTTTCTTTGAGCAGAAAGGGACTATTTGAAATTGGCAAAGCTAACTAAAGGAGTTTATAGTTAACCAACTGGAACATATGATCATGCTCTTCCTAAATTTAAGGCCAGCTCTAATTTTAACCATGATCCAAACAAGTCTTGGTTCTCTGTGGCTCTTGTGTATACCAGAATCCTATGAAGGAAAGCCAGAGTGCCACTTTTTCTGATACTGGTTTTCATACTGGTTTGGCAGTATGTTGATCTTTTGTAAAGCATACCAGCCAGATAAACTGATGTCCTATCTAGTTTGCCAAGCATTTCTGCATTTACCAGGAAATGGGAAATTATCTTTCACACCAATGACATTGAATACTCACATCTTTCCCGAGATTTTTCTCCTTTGGACATGAGCAATCACGGCTCTATGATGTAGATGTTTATGAAATCCCTGCAAAAATCCGTTGGGTCTTTGGCAAAGGAGCACCTCTGCTGTTTGTTTTTATTCTAAAGAATTGCATCCATAGGCCACAATCTGTCTACCATTCCAAAAACCTACCAGATGGACTGTTAGCGGGTCTGTTCTAATTTGGGAACCATTCCAGCTCTGAAATAAAGTGCCTTAATAATTTTGTTCCATGTGTATCAGCCATTGACTGAGGTTTTGGCCCACCACAAAGAGCAATTATGCAGCTTTCTCTTACTATCATTATCCATCTGTAAAGCGTCCTGTCAATAAACCACATTTTCTGCTGGCTTGGGGTCTTTTTTAACCTAGCCTGCTGAATATTATTCTATTCTGCCTAAGGTGAAGGTGATGCAGTAGACAGCAACACATGCAACAGAAGGACTTCTAGAGATAGAGTAGTGACTGGTGGATAGTGGAGCGGACCATGAAAGACTGGCGAGAGTTTTCTTCCCGTCTTTAGCAACATCACACCCTTGGAGCTACACCTTTCCAACAGCAGACATAATCTCTTCAGGGCTTGTAGGTATAGCCATTTATTATAGAGCCTGCACTTGCCTTTGGATGGAGTTAATCATGCAGTATCTTTCCCAAAACTGAGAAAGACGGAAGTTCTGCCGTAGTGAGAATATTGATTACTTGACCACTACTTTCTTTTATTCATATCACACAGTTATGATCATGATTTCTGCATGGCTATTTGTAGACAGTATTGGAGAGTACTCAGTAGTGACTAGAACAGTAAAACTCAGACTCTTCTTACAGTTTATATAAGTAGTTTTTTAAAGTCTCAGAAAGAGTGCTCTTTTTTTTTTAAGATTTTATTTATTTATTTGACAGAGAGAGAGAGAGCACAGTAGGCAGAAGCAGGCAGAGAGAGGGGGGGAAGCAAGCTCCCTGCTGAGCAGAGAGCCCAATTAGGGCCTCGATCCCAGGACCCTGAGATCATGACCTGAACCGAAGGCAGAGGCTCAACCCACTGAGCCACCCAGGTGCCCAAGAGTGCTCTTTTTAATTTGGTGTGAATATTAACAGCATTATGAGTTTTGTTGATTTATTTATTTGGTATATTAAATATTCTTCAGCTACCATTTAAAGACAACTTCTGTGATAATTTGTTGATGATTTCATATTAAAATTTTAGCTACATATTGAATTTTGATTAACACTTTGGCCACCATATTTTTGGAGTTGTTTCAGTTATTCTAAAACTAGAAGAGTCCTTTTTTGTTTGTTCTTAAGCTTCTAATAGTGGTGGCTTTCACCCTTGGCATTGTTGACCTAGAAACCAGTACAAAGATGAACAGAATAAAAGAAATAAGGATTAAAAGAATGTAAATATAATTGTATGGCCACATACATTCATATTGCCATGAAGTTCTGGAATTGCTTTGAAGAATATGTAAAAATTAACTCAAGGAAAAGAAATATTTTTTCTTATTGGCTCACTAGATTGATAATTTGCTAATTTTTCCATCTTCCAAAACATTTGCTCTTTAATTTTCACCTCTATTTTGTGATATGTAAAGGTAACGTATGATTGAAGGAAATATTCCTGAAGTCATATGACATGCAAGAGGGACACATGGAACACCAGAGGTGATAATTTAGCATCTCAGGTCCCTGCCAATGTGCAAAGACTTTAACAGCAGCTCAGTCCAGGTTCCACACTCACTGACTTCCATCCCACCATTGCCTAAAGCAGATTGTTCACATAGTGAAGTCACATTACCATCCTTATAGTGCTATGTGTATCAATTATTAATTCAAATCCATTAATTCTATTGAATTCAAAATGAAGAAATTTAAGAATTAAACATCCTGTCCATGACCAAACAATGTTTCATAACTTAAATATAATATAAATTGTAATAATACTTTAATTTTTACATTCCACTGTGTTCTCTCTGGAGAGCCCTTTTTCCAGGCACCTCCAACCGGCTTACAGCAGGGGATTCTCAAATTTTCGCTTGCATGGGAATCATCTGCAGGGTTTGTAAAAGCCCTGATTGCTGGGCCTCATCACCAGTTTCTGGCTCTGTAGGCCTGGGGTGGGGCCAACTAATTTGCATTTCTAACCAGCTCCCAAGTGATGCAGATAATGCTGATCCAGGGACTACACTTGGAGAACCACTGGCTTAAAGGACCATCCACCCTGCCAGGATTGGATTTTCCATCAATCAGCCATTTTGAAAGCTCACAAATGAATAAAGACTTATTTTCCTCTGCATTATTGAGATATAATTGACATATAACATAACATAAGTTTAAGGTTACAAGGTGTCGATTATTATAAGCAAAGAATTTATGTAAGAATCTAGGAAAGTTAGAGTACTGATAGGAGATGCTCTGAACAGCATCTAATACTTTGTTTCTGGAGATTTAGAGTTTCTTTTCATGGATGGTGCTGCTCTCCTCAATCAAAGAAGTTAACCACTAAACACCTGTGTGACTAATTGCCATCTGTGCTCTCTGGAACCTTGCTAATAGAAGAACATGTCAGAGATCTTTAATGAATTTTAAAATACGCCACTGGTGGATGATCTTAAGCACTTTTTATGTAAGGGAAATTATGGACCTCCTGTCTGATATATTGCACTAATCCAAATAAATGAAATTGAGCCAACACTTTTGTATGATGTGGCATTAATTAAGAGGTGGGAATAAGGTCTATAGTTAAACAATCTACACAGTTTCTAGAATGAAAAAAACTGGTCCACCTGCTAAGTCCCCAGTTTAGTCTAGCACTTAGGGACTAGGGACTATTCTCCACTGGCAGGAGAGCACATATCTAATGTTTCTGTGAAAATGGAATTGGACAAACTGAAACTAAGAAAAAATCTGAATATTTTGATTTATAAATTTACTACCTCTGTCTGCCACGGACTTCCTAATGAGGATCACCTAACCTCTCAAACACTGTATTTCCCCCATTACGTAGGAGGGACAATTACATAGTTTTGTGAGAACACTTTTAATAGAAAAGAGCTCCTTTTAGAACTTAACTTTCTAGAATAATGGTCAAAGCACTTATTACTGTATCTTTGCTCAATTTGATAAACCAGTTTTCCCGAGAGTTCATGCTCTAAAACATGAGTACTGATAGAAGTAGAAAAAAAAAAAAAAGAACTCTGTTTCACATGTAGAAATAGTGATGTTTGTGAGGCTTTTGTTATTTTAAGGAGAGTACAAATTGAACCATTAACCTAAACATAGAAGAAAATTTTGCCTTCACATGCATTACTTTTATTGTACTATCTTTCCAATGACCACTCTAAGTATTTTTAGAGTAGTAATTACTGACCTTGCCCAAAGCTTTTTCATTCATCCATTCATTCATTGAATAAATACTTAGTGTTCTAGCTGAACTGTGGTTGAAACTGTGCCATGACCCTACATTTTAATCACAGTTGTAAGTCCCAGATACAAGATATTCAAACATGGAATTAAAAAGGAGACAAACCAAAAGAGACTCTTAATGTCATAAAACAAACTGAGGGGGGTTGGGGGGAGAGGGGTTGGGAGAGGGTGGGGGGCTTACATTATATGTTTAAATAAAAAAGCTTAAAGGAAAAAAACTCAATTCCATACAGCAAATGAAAGTGAGTTATAATAGGTATTATTATAATAAGTAATGATGAAACGGACATTTTCATATAACATGGATGAGGAATAATATGGTACATTTAGAAATGCAGTTTATAAATATGCATCAAAATGCAGATTATTCATGTCCTTTGATACAACATTACCACTTCTAGAAATGCATCCTGAAATAATTCCACAAATGCATGATGTATAGGCTATGTTCTTCATTACAGAGTTTATAAGAGCAAAGGTCTGGAAGCAATCTAAATACCAATCAAGAAAGAATGAGTTAAGTAAAAAAAAAAAAAAAAGAAAGAAAGAAAGAAAGAAGACAAATGAAAAGATTTCTGTCACTTATGGGATGATTTAAAATAAGTGAAAAATCAGATCAAATATGCAGTTTTATGGTTCTTCAAATTGTTTCTTTACTTTGAAACTACGCGAAACACATACTTATATCTTTATCATGTAGCTGCTTGTCAAATTTCATTCACTTCCTAGAGTTATCCATGCATGCAATGCATGCAACAGCCATTGAAATAAACTAATTTGCCTATGATCATATTTCAGGCCAGTGCCTACAGCTATAGAACACAACATCCCTCCCAGAGAAATTGAAGATCATCATTTCCCACAAAAATAAAGCCAAACATTCCTCTTTCACAAAATCTCCAATAAAGTTGGTTAAATACTATATGTATCAATTTCAGGCTAAGTTAGTAACATAAGTGAGGGTAAATCAGAAGCTTTACTCAGGGGTGCCTGGGTGGCTCAGTGGGTTAAGCCTCTGCCTTCAGCTCAGGTCATGATCTCAGGGTCCTAGGATCAGAGCCCCGCATCAGGCTATCTGCTCAGCAGGGAGCCTGCCTCCCCCCTCTCTCTCTCCCTGCTGCTCTGCCTACTTGTGATCTCTCTCTCTCTCTCTCTCTGTCAAGTGAATAAATAAAATATTTGAAAAAAAAAAAGCTTTATTCAGGGACAAGTATTTTAGGGTAAAATATGTATTATGAAACTTTGAATAGAACGTTTCAGTGTGGCTTTTTGTTAGGGTTTAGTTTGTTCTTTAAGGGCTAAATAGGAGTAAGATATATTTCTAATTTTTCCCATTGAAGTCTTTTCAAATTATTTTTTCAAATGAAATGGTTTTGATATATTTAAATGAAGAATACTGTTTTAGAAGTTATTTATATTACACCATAAAATTTAAAATTTCACAGCAACTTCCCAAATGTTATTGAGGGTGTACTTTGGACCAAACATTGTACAAGGTGCTGGTAATGCAAACATGAGTGCAGAGGTGTACCTCAAAGTGTTCAGGCTACTGCTAATCTTTGTTAGTAAACTACAGAATCTATTTGAACATAGACTTAATTTTGGTCTAATCACACGTGTCAGGGCACTAAGTAGTTGCAGACTTTTTGAGCAAAAAAAGACCAATATTTCAGGGCAGTAGGCAGCTGTATCTTATACTCTGGAACCTCAAATAAGCCAGTAGACACTATGCTTTTTGAGGAAGCTTACTAAGTTAAACTGGAAATGGTCACCTTGAGGAAATGAACAACAAAAACCCCATATCTGTCATTAAACCTGAGCAGTCTGTTTCCTACAAAGATATATCACCTTCAATCATTCTGACCCTAACATGGTATTTCCTTCCCCACTAGAGCAAACCTGCATGAAATACAGAATTCTGCCCCCATGAAATAGGCTTCTGTTTAGTGAAGTGCTTCTGTTTTTATGTCTATCTTTTATGATGGCTGCGGGCCTTTGTTTTGTCTCAGAAGCTTATAAACAGAGTTAACCCTAGACGTTGTTTGGAAGTGGGTATACTTTGTTTTGGATGCTTTTTTCCAAGAGTCAGTCATTTTTCTGAAGATGTCTACCTACTTCAGTTGTTTGTCATCTTTAATCAGAGGATCTAAAAAATTTTCTTTTGGTAAAAAATTTATTACTAGAAAATCACAGTACTAAATAAGTGTAAAATAAATTTAAGTAATTAAATTTTCAAGTGTTACTTTTGTAAATTTATAGCATTTATGGTTTAGAAGTGATTAAAATTTAAAACTATACAGAGATTTTTGAGACACCCTTTAAATAGATAGATGAACATTTAGATATAAAATTTAAATACAAATGCATGCTTTTTAATGAAAAGTACATAATACAAATTAACTTATAAAAGTTATATGTAAACTTGTGTAAATTTATAAGTTGATATAAATATGTATTTATTTGAATTTATATAAATGTAGATTTGTATGAAGTCATTTTACTGTCTATAAATACATGAATCTGAAATACATATCAATATTTTATATTTATATATATTCTTAAAATTCACTCTTTTGCCAAGCCATCTATTTGACAGAGAATGAGGAAGATATGTTATTGAGTGAATTTGAAGTTCTGCTAAAAGTTTTAGAGCTACTTTTATATATGATCACTCTTTATAATAAAAATTCATTCCATAATACAAATCTAAATTTGGGGAGGAAAGCAGTCATGAAGAATAGATTTTTTTTCTCAGAATTTTTTATTTTGATTCATAGTTTTATGATATTGGAATAATTTAGTTCACCTTATATCAAAAGAATAGCTAACCTATTGTCATGTGTTCTGGGAATGAATGACCCAAAGCTAGAATTTTGGTATCTTATATTTGCTCATAAATTTACACTGTCAAACATAGACTCTCTCTCTACTCTTAGGAAAAATTTTTTATTTAAGTCATAAGGAGCTATGCTGTTGAATAAACTTCTAAAACTTACATAGTCATAAGAACTAACATCTTGTACTCTCTCTGTACTGACAAATAACATGGAGTTGTTTTGCTTCCTTTTGCAATAATATAAACTGTATGATCTGCCTAATTGAAATAATATTTCTTAAGTTATCATCTTCCATTACTTTATAGTCTCTACATATCCTGAAAGTCTTACTAACATTCTTTATGACAATACTTCAATATAATCCCTATACAAATCTAAGCAATTCAAAATATTCGTTATAAATTGCAAGCTAATTTTTTCTTTGTCTTATCTCTGAATCAGTGTCAGTAATACTTTATTTTCCCCCATTCTTTACACTGTTCTGTACTGACCACTTATCTCTAAAGGACAATAACAGTATGATGGATTGATATAAACAAAAGAATAAATGCCAAAAGAGGTGTCTCCACCATTCCCTGCTATTGTACAGCAGTGTCATCTTGGGGAAAATTTCTTCATAAACTCAGGGTCTAAGTTTTCTCACCTGCACAAACAGAAAACAATCCAATTCACACAGATAGGTGCTAAAGGCTCGGTCTGTGTTTCACTGCCCATGAACCCTTTTGGAATAGTGGTTTCTAATCTTTATATCGACTCCTCATCAAATTAGTTCATTGACAAGTGTCCATTGATTCCAATTACATTTCGTCTACCATAGTTCATTTCCTATGTCCAGAAGTGACAATGAAAGCAAAAATGTGAATTCCAAGTTTGCTAACATGTTCCACTAAGATTAAACACTGATTTTTCCTACACATGATAATTCTTTTCCAAAGAGCACTCACTTTTAGATTGTTAATATGAAACAAGTCTCTAAACACATAAAGAACATTAACCAAAAGAAATATTTAAACCACTACTGAAAAATTCCATAGTCAAAGAAATAATCTGAGAGGAAGCTAATTCACATACTGTAATGCATGTAAAGTGTTTAAGAACACTTGTAATAAAGCTGTTTCTGAGAAAGCTAGAAAGTGAAGGAGGGAGGAAGACAACCTAAGGAACAACACTGATTAACTATTGTCAATCTAATTCCTAACTGGCCTAAATTCCTAAACTTTCATATTGACAGACCTACTGATTTAAATCCCTATAGTAAAATCTCCAGCCTTGATATCAATTAGTATAGTGTGGTACTGATACCGGAAGGGATAGACTGCCATGTGGCAAGGCAGACACAACTTGAGTTCCTGCTCCTGGTTTCCTTTGCTTGCCTAGCATATACACTATGATCTGCTCTATATCGTCTTCTGCTCTCAACCTTAATTTGAAAAGCTCTCTATCTTTGATGGGATAGTTATTTCTTTCTTTCCTTTTCTTCTTTTTAAGATTTTATTTATTTATTTGACAGAGAGAGACACAGCAAGAGAGGGAACATGAGCAGGGAGAGTGTGAGAGGGAGAAGCAGGCTTCCCGCTGAGCTGGGAGCCCTATGCAGGACTCTATCCCAGAACCCGAGACCATGACCTGAGCTGAAGGCAGACGCTTAAGGACTGAGCCACCCAGGCACCCCAGTTATTTCATGTTATTAATGTGAACATAGTTCTGAGAAATCCAACCAGGTACCTTCTGAGATAGCTTACACATCTCTAATAGCCTAGCAACTTCTGTTATACTAAATCCAGATTCTGTAAGAAATTCAAATAATTGGAGAAAGGTACAGCAGAGAGTCAGTGTTAAAGGTCATGTTTTTGAATATTTTTTGAATTGGTCAAATTGGGAAGATAGGAAAGTATAGAGCAAGAAAGATAGGAATATTTAAGTGGTTTCTAAAAGAGCAATATGTTAAAAAAAAGATTATAATTTTCTATTTAATTGAAGCCAGGAAAGGAAAAAAATTCAGCCTCAAGATCTGAGGTTACTATTTGACCACATAACTTGCCCAGTGATGATCATTCTAATTGACATTTATGAAGCACTTTTTATGTGTTCAGGCACTTCTCTAAGAACATTACAAACATTAATTACTTTAATTCTTCAAACCTATAAGGTGAATGTTTATATTAGCCTTTTATTTTTAAAGATGAAGAGACTGATACTTGCAGAGGTAATATGACTTGACTCAAAATTTTCAGTTTTATAGTAAAAACCAATAGGGACACAAAATTCACTTTCTTTAAAAGATACTTTACTGGGGTGCCTGGGTGGCTCAGTGGGTTAAGCCTCAGCTCAGGTCATGATCTCAGGGTCCTGGGATCAAGCCCCACATCAGGCTCTCTTCTCAGCGGAGAGCCTGCTTCCCCCCTCTCTGTCTTGGCCTGTCTCTCTGCCTACTTGTGATCTCTGTCAAATAAATAAATAAAATCTTTAAAAATTTATCGTCAGTACTTTTGGAATTAGTTTTCTGAAAAAGTTAATAGTCTCATTATCTACTTAGGGACAAAGAATTAAAGATACAGCTATGTATAAAAATTATACACACTCTCTGACAGACATACATTAGTTTCATTTTTATTTATTTTGTTTTTCTAATATTTTGATAATTCTTTGAAGTCAATTGCAAATATGAGCTCCTTGGGAAAGAACACAATCAGAAAGTTTTGGGAAAAACTTGGAATTAAATTTGCTTACTTAGTACTAGAAAGCATTTTTTTTCCTTAAGCAGAAATAAACTTAATAAATAAAATATATGAGACATAAGATTATAATTTGATTATAACTTAAAAGAGAAAATTATAAATATGTACAAAAATACATTGGAAAAAATAGACTGAAATATTGGAGGTGGTTGTGTGGGGTGGTGGGACTCTAGCCAATTTTCTTCATTCTACATATTTTTTCCATTTTATTTAATGAGTGGTTGTTGCCTCTATGATGAAAAATATTTAAGTATGGAAATAGGAAATGTAATTACAGAATGCTATAATCAGAGAGTCTTAAAGTTATAAATATATTATCTAAAATGAATTTCTATAAAGTATGGGCATCCATTATAGAAATTTCTAGGCATTAATATGCATATTTGTTAGATTTGAGAACTTAGAAACAAACAACTTCGAAAGGAAATCTACCTCATTATCAAAATATTAGATATTGGAACTTGATATTAGATTTTTAATATCTACTTATTGAAAACTTTTTTATGTTGACCTAAATTTTATCTATTATGGTTTAGACTTAAAAATAAAGGAACAATCTCTAGGCTTAAAAAAGCAATCAAGGGGAATGTTTTGCCTTGATTTTGGAAGTGTTGCTTTGTTCAAGGCACTCTGCTGAGCACAAGACCAGTAAGAGTCCCACTCTCTAAGCGTTCTTGATATAGTTGAAGACGTGAGACACATACCCAAATAAAAGCTGAAAAAATTGAAGACCTAAAGTGATAGACTTGATTCATTGGTTCATTCAGCACACATTACCGAATACCTAGTAGATGACAGGAACTCCGTGGTCAACAGGAAGCAGTCCCTGCTGTAGATAATGTCATAGTCAAGTTAGAACAGCTAGTAGGAAATCCAGTGATTATGGGACAAATGCACTCATGTATCCATCCTTTTATCTCTAGTGCATTTTTAAAGCCTTCACTAAGCATCCTTTGTGCAGCTACCAAGAACACCACCAAAAAGAAAAGGGAAGGCTGCAGAAGCATGTCAAAATTAAGTCTTTATGGAGAGAAACTTACCATGTAGAATGAAGTAGGCAACTGTTTGTATTTGAAACTATTGGAGAAGAAAACTCAAAACAATTTTTCTAGGTTTTGAGTGATAAAAAGGAGATAAATGAAGAACCTGATGAAGCCAGGGACACATTCATGGATGAAGTATTCTCTAGCGTTCATTTGAAGGGCTAACTTTTAAATTCCTCTATCCTATTACATTTCAAGGAGCTCACTGTTGTGAAGCAACATTTTTAGTATTGCTACCTTAAAACATTAACATTAATAATGTAATGGCTAAGTCACCTCAATTTTCTTAGCTTATTTTACACAAACGAACAAAGCAGGAATAAGCTAACTAAAAATAAGTTGATGGTGCTCTATCCTTTGTTTTTTACCTCCAAAAGGTTTTCAGGTGGCATAATATCTTTCTTTTTTAAATTAATTAATGATTTATTTCTTGTGAGAGAGAATATATAAGGGGCGGAGGGGCACAGGGAGAGAAACAGAATCTTCAGCTGATTCCCCACTGAGTGCGGAGCCCACGCTGGTGTTGGATCTCAGGACCCTGAGGTCATGATCCCAGCCACAGTCAAGAGTATGACACTGGACCAACTGAGTCTCCCAGGCCCTCCCCACCCCGCCATTTATCTTTCTATCTCTATTGCTCTCTTTCTCTTTCTGCCTCTAAATCTCATACGCACACACACATTTATATATTAGGTATAAATGTATGTTCATACAGATATATACAGAAAAAACAAAGCCATAAACAGATATTTGAGGTTTATTTCTGAACACATGTCCTATTTTCTCATTTCTTGTAACGCTTAGAATATCTCATCAAAGAAAATTGAGGCCATACTTTCAATTCTGATGTCAATTTTTAATGCTTTCATTGAAAGCCACTATCTTCAGTTAACATCTCCAAAGTTTTAATAATTCCTCAAAGTGCACATACCTAGTTGTATTAGTTCCTCAAGGTCCTTGGGTACATATCCATGTCAATTTAATAATCAGAAATCCGTCTTGACTCTTTTTAATGACTCTGGACTTGATGAGATCTGTTTTTGAATTGTTAGAAGCACGGTTTAAAATGTTTCTGGTGAATTTTGAGAATGACTTGTAGTAGGTCATTCCAGAAAACTGCACTTTTGCTTGCATGGGCAGACTCAGAAAGTTTCTGTTTGAAAAATCATTAACATTTTATCAACACTGTAGGTCCTGAAATTAAAAGAACAGCAGGAATTTACAGATAGCTTTGCTAGCTCAGAGAATAGTGTGTGTATGTATGTGTGTGTGTGTGTGTGTGTGTGTGTGTGTGTAATCACACGAACACTGCCAATCTTCAGTTCTGATAGTCCTTGAAGGACCTAAAGGAACAAAAACTGAAGGAGATAAAGAAATACTTGATATTCATACATTATCTAAAGCAAACAGTTATGTTATATCCAGTTCAATGAAAGAGTAAATCTTGTATAGTTTCAAATGCTTTACAAATTGATAAATAAATGGCAGCATTGAGAGGTCAAAGTTCTTTTATTTTGCTAGATTTACCAACTAGAGAATGATAATATTCAGTTTTTAAGTTGATGAGGTATCTCGCTCCCTCCATGATATGAGTACTATGCTTTGTACTACTTAAAAAAAAAAAAAAAGTCCCTGCTCAGGTACGCTACAAACATATACACAATGTCTTAATAATATACTTGGGATATTATCTTGGAACTTGTTGTTTAAAATTTTTTTTAAAAAAAGACTATCAAGGGAAGACAGGCAGAATTCACTGAAAATTATTAACTCCAAGGGTGTACTTATGGCTTTCTGATTTCTCCAAGTTGAATCAAGCAACATATTCCATTGAATGATTAATTATAATGTCAGCAAAATGTAAGGAAAATGTCCGGGTAATGCTATACACATTGTTTGCACTTTACAACTAAGTAGAGTAAAAAGTAACTAATTTAACTAAATCCTCATATAGTTCTATAATCTCACTGACCCATCAGGTTGAATGACATTATTTTCCTTTTTCTTTGTGAAGCACTTTGGCAATTTTGATTTAGGACTGATCTTCATCTCATTTTCTAGCTTCATTTTTTTGCATATTTAGTCATTTCTGCTTGAGAAATGAAGGTAATATTCACAACTCTGATAGTTTTCAGCAAATGAGAAATAGTCACTTCACCTTCAACATTAATAACAATTTGTTCTGTCTTTATAAACATACTTTGGAGGTTGTTTGTACTTGAAGACCAGACTATATTGTAATAACTGAATTTGAAAAATCTCTTTCAAAGTATTTTAATAATAATATAAGTTATGGTAATCTTAACACATTAATTGAATGTTTACTAGGTGCCAAGAACTGTTAAATCTTCTATATGCATTTATCTAATCCCCCAACTGTCCTATAATATAAAGACCACCATTTACCTCCTTGTACAAATGAGAAAACTGAGCAGTTAGGTAAACTTCCCTAGGGTCAGACTGTTAACAAATGAAAGAGCTGGAAAATGAATCCAGAAGGTCTAATTCTAGAATAATTGCCCTATAAAATAATTTAATTTAAAATTATTATATTGATGGTAGATAATCAATTTTATTTAGGCTAATAATATTAAAACAATCAGATAATTATGACAGTATAAAGAATTCTAGATAAAATGACAACCAAATTTATAAAGATTAAATTCATAGAACAGATAAAACAGAGGAAAAGATTAGTATGTTATGAGGGAAGACTGGAAATCTTTAAAGTCTACAGGAAAGGTCTTCATATAAGACTGGAAAAAACCTAGAAAATTATGAATAGCAGTTAATGAGCATAACTCACATTCATTTAGCATGGTTTAAGCTTTTTATTATAAAGTCAACATGGTCATTAAAAAGTAAATGATGAGGCTTGTGCCTGGGTGGCTCAGTCAGTTAAGCCACTGCCTTTGGCTCAGGTCATGATCCCAGTGTCCTGGGATTGAGCCCCACATTGGGCTCCTTGCTGAGCAGGGAGCCTGCTTCTCCCCTGCCTGTCATTCCCTTCTTTTTGCTTCTCTCCCTCTCTCTCTGTCAAATAAATAAATAAAAACATTTTTTAAAAAACTAAATGATATAGAAGATTTACATAAAAATGGAAGTTTTTTCTCTCAATTCTACAACTCAACTGCCCAGAAGAATCCACTGTAAACAATTTTTTTTAAGATTTTATTTATTATTTGAGAGAGGCACAGTGAGTGAGGCAACACAGGGGGAGTGGGAGAGGAAGAAGCAGGCCTCCACGCTGAGCAGGGAGCCTGATGTAGGACTTGATTCCAGGACTCTGGGATCATGACCTGAGCCGAAGGCAGACACTAACAATTGAGCCACTCAGGCATCCTAGACAATTTCTTTTGTACCTTTCTGGATGCTTTTTTGGTAAATACAAATATATATTTATGTTAAACATAAATGACATCAAATATAAAAAGTGTTATATAGTTCTTTTTAACTTAGTGAATCATGAAGATCTTTCCATATTATCCCATACAGATTGAGCTCCTTTTTAATAGTTAATGCTCCATTTCACTGATGAAAAATAACTATTCTAGACTGTTTCCAAATTTTGCCTGCTTTAAAAACTGCTGTAACCAAACATTCCTGATGGTCTACACATGCTCGTACTAGTTAACCCTACAGAAAAATTCCTGGAACTAGATGGGTTAAATTTTTAGAGTTATTGCCCTTCAAGAAAATTGTACCCCTATACTCCCAACAAAAAGGAAAAGTGCTGGATAATAAGACATTTTAGTCTTTGCTGAACTAATAGGTGGGAAAGTTCCTCACATTAATTTTCAGTTATTCAATTATGAATAGCGCTTAATAATAATTAATTATTAACAACCTAAGTATTTCATTAATTATGAGTGGAGTTTTCCCATACTTGAATTGGTCATTTGTATTTTATTTTATCTGTTTTTATTGAGTTTTTCTTCTTACTGATTTTTTTGTTTTTGTTAAAGATTTTAGACCATTTTCTGTCATATAAGTCGTGAATATTTTCCCTAGTTCCTAATTTGTGTTTTGCTTATTTATGTTTTGCTGTGTGTATGTGGTGTTGTGAAGAAATTTTAAATTCCTATCTTGTCTGAATTACCAGTCTTGTTTTTTATGCCTCCTGAGTTTGACATGCCTGGAGGAGTTTTTTCTATTCCATGATTATAAAAATAATATGTTTGTTATCTTTAATGTTACATGTTTTTACATTTACTTATTTTATTTATCCAAAATACATTTAGATGTAGGGAATGAAGAAGAACCCAGTTTTTCCCCAAATGGCTTTTTAGTTGTTAAAGCACCATTTGTTAAGTAATCTGTCTTTTCCCTACTGACATCAGATGCCACCCTTACCCTATAATAAATTCCCATGTGGAGCTGGACTTATTTCTGGATTTTCTATACAGTTATACTGAAATAATCCCTTTTAAAGTTCTCTTTGGGTCAGTATTTTACTCAACAAGATTTCCTTATCTTGGATAGAAAATATATCTTCATTATAGCTATAAGATAGAAAGTGATCCTAAGGGGTTTATGAGTCAGGCTGCTTTCACAGTAACTATGTACAGAGAAGTGGTGTGTGTGTGTGTGTGTCTGTGTGTGTGTGTGTGTGTATTTAATATCTCAAATCCTTAATGTTTTAGTAGCTTGAATATGAGAATAATTTAAAGTTGTCTTTTCTCTATATATAGTTCCATCTGCTCTTAATTGTTTTTCTTGTAATCTTTCAGAATTCTAAAAAGATGGCATTGTTATGAATTGTTATGAATTACTATGCTATATTTAAAGTGTTTTTGACAAATAGAAATAGTAATAATTTATGTGCACTAATCATTCATAGTTTATCATATATAATTATTTAATCTTCTCATGTGAAGAGGTGTGATAATTATCAATATCATCTTAATTTTATAGGATTGATATCTGTCTCAGAGATACAGGTAATTAATCCAGGACCATATGGCTAGCAAATAACAAAAAGAGATCCCAAATCAAACCCAGATCTTTTCAGAATAATATTGCAAAACTCTTTCCAGTATTTCAAATTTCCTAAGTGTAAAAGCATTTTCAGAGTTTGGGCTATGTAGGGTATTATAAGACATTGGGTTATAGGAAAAAAATCTTCAGTTCTAGCTCCCTGTGTTAAAATGGAATGACTTGTGAAGCCCCTTATTGTTTAGGCAGAGGCAAAGCTGTGAATAATGGCTTATTTGATGCCCTGCTGGCAACTTTATAGTATCTTTTTCTCAAACACCAAGGATTGCATGTTCTCCTGGTTCTAATGGGCAAAAAACTTCCCAATGTCCTGCCCAAGCCTGTCCTCCTTGGACTTACTCTCGTGCTCTGATTCATAACTCCTTTTTACTGTCAATGCTATGCTTTTACAGCTCTGCATCTTAAAGTCATCTCCAGAAACCCATGATAATTTAAGAGTGATACAACACAGTACTCTTTTCAGGTCCATTTGTATTTTATGAAAGACTTTTAGTAACTGATTGTTACTTTTTGGTTATTTAGTTCCTTTTGGAAAATAGGTAGCATTATGGGAAACATCACCTATCATCTTCCAAAAGGAGATAAACAATCTTAATCTGAATACACACACACATATATACATATACAAATGTATACATGTGATAGTGCAAAAGAAAATGGGCCTTCTAATGGAAAGATCTAGGTTCTAGTCCTGTCTTTAGCACTTATAAGTTGGGTAATAATGGCTATATCTAGCCTTTGTGTATGTGGTAAAATGTGAGCAAGTTCCATTTATCTAAGCCTTATTTCTTTATCTATAAAATGAATATATTTCCGTTTGTTCTCCCCATTCAGTGTTGTTGTGAGGTACAGTTAAGATCATGGATATAGTAATCAATTGCAAGATATAATGTAGCATAAGATTCAAGATTCAGCGCAATGCACTCTTAGGGATGCTAATCTTCATATGAATCCTGCCTGTACCTTTCTGATCTCTATTGGTGTGAGGGATCTACTCTTGGTATGTAAGAAGATTGAGACTGACACAAGCAAATGTGCTAATTATTCTGCAGAAACATTGGGACTTTAAAATAAAAATTCCATCGTAACATATAATAACAAAGAAGTTTTCCATCTCTTCCCTTGCCCTGTGAGTTAACCAGTAGTTTATTTTCATTATGTCAAAGGTGGGCATAATTCCCCTAAGATGGGTTCTCTTCATTGTGGCCACAACTGGAACTTACTAATTTTTTTATTAGACCAGAATCACAACAGAAATAACCCAGTCAGCAGACAGAGTGGAGCAGATTAGATCTATAGGATGTCAGTATCATTTTCCCTGTTTTCAAGGCAAATGAAATCTCTCATGCCTTAGTTTCAATGACTAAGACAAGAAGTTGGCCTTGTGGGTAGAGGTCAAGTACAATTTGATAAGGACCTTGGTCTCAAAATATATTAAAGATCAGAACATCATATAAAGATTAGGATGAAGTTTCCTGAGCTGTTACAAGAACCAGAGAATGTTAAGTTTCTAGGGACCTTAGATAGCAGCTAATAAAGCGCTTCCATTTTATAGATGGGAAACTAGAGACATTCATTGATTAGCCTGAGATGATATAGGTACAGTAAGTGGTAAAACCAGGACAAAAGTATGGATCAGTAATATCACTTGAATATTAATATTTGTAAACTCTAATAGTTATTTACATTTTTTAAAGTTTCCTTCTAGTTTTACTTATAAACACTACTTCATGAATACCTAGGGCACTCCCTAAAATGCTTTCTCCATCTGTCCGGGATACAGAACTGGTTCTACATATGGATTATATACTCAAAGGAAAGGAAGAAAGGAAGAAGAAAGATAGGAATGCTGTGTTCTATTGTCCTCATTGTCATGCTCCCTTTCTCCTTATTTCTTTAATTTGAAAGGTCTTTGCTCCTTTGCTTCCAGGGTATCTAGAGCAACATGCCTTAACACTGATGTTCTCAGAACATATGTCAATTACTCCTTCTCTTCTTAATCTCTCTGTGCCTCATTTTTTAATCTGTAAAATGGGAGTAACAGTAATACTTACTCCATCCGTTACTGTGAGAGTTAAATGAGACAACATATTTAAAGCACTCTGAATATTGTTAATACAGAGCAAATGCTAATAATATTAGTTATTATTACCACCACTGTTATTTGCTGAATCCTTACTTCAGGCAGTGTCAGTAAGATATCACTTTTTTTCAAGATTTTATTTATTATTTGAGAGGGAGGGGGAGAGAGAGAGCACAAGAGCAGGGGGAGGGAGAAGCAGACTCTCCACTGAGCTGGGACTCTGACACAGGACTGGATCCCAGGACGCTGGGATCATGACCTGAGCTGACAGCAGACACTTAACTGTTTGAGCCTCCCAGGTGCCCCAAAATATCACTTTTTAAGATTAAGGCTATTCACAGGGCACATGGAAAAATCTGGCTAATAGCATCAATAGCATATTTGAGATTATTTGAAAAGCCTGGTTTGACAGCAGAATAATTTTAAGATCCCATTGAAATTTGTTCCTTATCATTATAATGATATAAGATGATGTAGAGGATAGTAGGTGTATGAACAGAACTTTTCTTCTTAATGTATAAAATTTTATTTTGTTATAAAAGGAAAAAATTTACCAGGAATATGCAAAAACAACCCCACAAATATATGACTCTCTCCTAATAATCTTACTGCACAAAGACATAAAGGTTATTATGTCAATTCTATATGCTTTCTAAGGACTTTCTACTTCCCTAACTGTATCTGGGCCTTCTCTCCCTGACTTATCAGGCTTTGTAGAGGCTACATTCTCAAATTATAGTTTATTCTCAAAGAGAAATGGAACAGGCTCAGGTCACAATAAAAATGTGTCTATATATTGAATAGCTTATTGCATGTCAAATGTTTTATGGACCCAACCTCTTTGAAGTTCACGTTAACACTGGAAGATAGGTATTATGATCCCCATTTTTCAAATAAGAAAATGGCGCCTCAGAGAGATTGACTGACTTTCCCAAGGTCACACAGCCCCTAAATGTCTCAGTGGGGATTCAAACCTTGTTGGTCATTTCATGATGCCATGCCAATACTTTAAGAGGTTTTACTGAAAACACAGCATTCTAGAAAATATCACCTTTTAAAACATATGTAGAAATATTAAGAATAAAACACAAGAGAAAAATTCAAGTGAATGGAAATATAAAAACAGAAGAAATATCTTTCACACCAGCTGCTCTCTCTTTATCTCTATCTCTCTCAAAATCTTTAAAAAGTAAATAAGTCAGTCATTCTGGAAGAAACCTGTGGTTCTGTATTGCAGTATTCAACAGAATATCCCAGCAAATAAACACATACATACTTTTACTCTGAGCAGATGTTGTTAGCAAGATTTTTTTTCCATTTTAATTTGTATTAACATGAATGATCATTTTGATCTTCTGTGAAAATACATAATTTTTTCTTCTATGAAAATAAATACTTTGTTTTCACATTCTCTGTGGAATATTTGATACTTCCAATTGTCTTTTGGGATTACTCATACCCCAGTTTCCTTTGAAAGCAGTATTACTTTAAGACCATCCCAGGGATGCCTGGGTGGCTCAGTGGGTTAAGCCTCTGCCTTTGTATCAGGTCATGATCTCAGGGTCCTGGGATCGAGCCCGTATCAGGCTCTCTGCTCAGCAAGGAGCCTGCTTCCCCCTCTCTCTCTCTGACTGCCTCTCTGCCTACTGGTGATCTCTGTCATATGAATAAATAAAATCTTTAAAAGGAAAAAAAAAGACCATCCCAGAAGCACAGCAAGAGGAGAAGAGTCAGGATGAAGGTGAAGGCAAGTCTTGGGCCTTTGGGGAGCACAGAGCCCTGGGGAAGAGCAGCCTCCTGCAGCACCTCTGTGTCAGGATTTGGAGGTACACATGTACTTGGAGAGTGCTTATGTCACTCCCGACCTTCATGGAGCCTCTGGTTTACCCTAATATTTTGTTACATGCCCAGCTTTCAGCCTGATTCGTTAGATGCCAGTTCCTAAGTACAGTAATCATATGTTGGAAGGAAAGTAGTTATCATAAATTATGTCAGTGTTCCCATTTATTGAGGAAAAAAACATTTTTATGAGTGTTATTTAGAACCAGATAATTTTCTATAGAATCACAGAATACTCTTGTGTGTGTAAGGGGCAGATGTTGTCAAATGCATGGAGCTATTTAAGAGTTGCTGGAGAGCCTCTTACACGCTGAGGGTTGCTTTTTAATTAGACTTTTCAGGTTGTCTGTGTAAGTCGTAGTAATTCACAGTATCAAAAATATAATTATCAAATATTTTAGGATCTCCAGCTGGATTTGTTTAAGCAAGAGGGTACCCCCATGTTTATACTCACCACATGATTGTCAATTCCCTGTACATTGCACAAAAAGTCTCATGTTATGTATACTTTTAAGGCTCTGAATTACTTTTATTACAAATTGTGGTACCATAAAACAAAAGAAATGCTTTTCTAAAATGAGAAAACCACCACGAGGTACTACAGGACAATGAAAACACAGGCTGTAGAGTCAGAAAAACTTGGGTTTGAATTTAAACTCTGCCTCTTCCTAAATGGAAGACTTTGAATAAATCTCCTAATCTCTCTGGGATGCAGTGTCTTCCTCAATAAAATGAAGAGGCGGTGTCCCACATGGGGTTGTCGGGAAGGTAAATAGCATGATGCCTGGCCATACCAGGTCTCTGACAGTTTTGAGTTTAAGAAGATCATGAGCAAAAAGAAAAAAGATCATGAGCAGTACCCTATGACTCCTCTCCCCATCTCGAATGATTCCCTTCCCCCTCGGAAGTAACTATTATTTGTTCTCCTAAAATGTCTACTTATGATCTCCGTGATGTTCTTAATTGCATGTGTTTGTGTCCTTAAGCAATATTTTTTTGCCCATCTTGCATATTTTTACACTTAACTTTCTCTTTTCATCTCCCCCTTGAAGTCTTCCCCAATGCCCCAGGCTTCAGCTCCCTGACTGTCCCTGCCACTAGAATTGCTTTTCCCCAACCCATTCTCTAAAGTAGAATCCTACCGCTCCCCCAGTTAACACTCTAGTGACTCCCCAGTTCTCTTGGTCCAGGCTTAGAGACAAGGATTTGAAGCAACATATGCAAACTGCAGAGTTATTCCCAACTTTTCTGAAAAGGCTGATTGAAGCTCCCTTGGGAAAGCCCTGCTGCTCCTGCTGAATGCCTCCTACTGGAAGGTCTTAGCTCATGTTACTCTGAACCAGGAAGATACAGAGCAGAGAATTGCCAACCTGCTCTGACTTCAAACTATAGTTTTTAAGGGAAGACACATTTTTATATCATCCATGTAAATAACTATAGAGTTCTCATGACTCTACCTGAGTTCCAGTGAAAGAATAGAATTAAATGCCTTTGCTTATGACAGGGAAAAACAACTCAAAAGCCTTTAGAAAAGACTTCTGGTTTTGCTTTTTTTTTTTTTTTTTTACTACAGATCATTCCAAACCAGCTCCGGAAATCCCTTCTATATTAAAAAATTAGTAAAAGTATTATAAATATAATGCTTAATTAATATGACTTATAGGGAAGCTTTAAGTTAAACTAATGATGTAGGGAAACTAAATTTTTGTTTTCAGACTATGCATATTCACATTTTCTAATTATAATTAAATATTACTACTTTTACAATAGAGATTTTTTTAGTTTTGTATTTAAACTTTCATGATATACTGATGCCATATATGTAATTTATTTGGTGCTAAGTCCTTAGGGACATAGTCTATAAATGCAACACTATTCCTGGAATAAATAAGATTCACCTGATAGGATGATTTCCATTGAAGAAATAAACTAGCAACTTCTGTATTTGGCAAAAAGTTAACCTCCATATGTGAGTTTTCCAAGCGTTGCTTTGACCAAAGTCTTTAGAAAGAAAATAAAGCCAGTTTCTGCTTTAAAAGCAGCTGACCTCCAAAGTTTTAGATTGATTCTAAATTGGAATTTTTTGCTGAGTTGTCTTGAAAGTTTTTTCATTTTGTTTTGTTTTTGTCATATGTACTAAAACGTCCAAAAGGACCTAGGGCATTAGTTTATTTATATGATATGAGGTTAGGAAGCCTGTTAGCTCTTAAATACCTTATTAGGATCTTCTCTTATCCTGATAACAATATCACATTTCTAATAACTCGAGTCCCAGAGTTGCCAGCAACTCTTGAGAGAATGGCTCCCCAAATTAGATTTTCAGAAATGTGCAAGATAAGATTATTTCCTGCCTAATAATGAATATTGTTGGGGACAGTTTAAGAGATTTGGGAAAAGAATTTTGCCCACAAATCTATAGGCAAAATTCTTTTCCCCGAATCTATGGGATTCCTTTTTGCCATGCTTTCACCCGAACCAACCCGGTACCACTGTGCCTTGCTCTGCCCTTAGCTCAGTCTCAGAGCTCCCACAGGCCGAGTCCAACTCCTAGAACCAAAACTTTATGCTGTCTCACTAAAACCAGGTCATATTTTAAGCAAAAACATTCAGTCTGGTTTGCTGAAGGTCATATTTCCCGGGCTAATGGTTCTGAGAATGACAAATTGATGCCCACTTACCTGGTGTAGATCTTCATTCTGGGTCAGCTGAATCACAGTCTTGCAGGGTGGTCTTTTCCTCTGTGTCCCACTCCGTTTCTGCCACACAGGATTTTTAACATAGAAGTTGGGTTTTCTGTGATCAAGAAAGACGAATCCTAGTATTTTCATATAATTTTGTTCCCTTACACTAACTAGTTCCTTCATTTCAGTTAAGGATCATTTTGTTTCTGGGGCCCCTGGGTGGCTCACTTGGTTAAGCGTCTGCCTTCAACTGAGGTCATGATCCCTGGGTGCTGGGATCAAGCCCCACGGATCCCGGGGTCCTGGGATGGAACCTCACGTCTGGCTCTCTGCTCAGCGGGCCGCTGCTTCTCCCTCTCCCTATGCTCCTTCCCCTGCCTGTGCTCTCTCTCTCCCTCTCTCTCAAATAAATAAAATCTTCAAAACAAAAATTTTTTAAAGGATCATTTTGTTTCTAAAAACAAAAAAGATACCAAATGCCTCCTCCTAACAGAGAAGTTCCCTTTTCCTCTCTTCTCTCTCTTCAGGTAGAGATCTCAGAAGTGAAAGGCAAGAGTTAAATGAAGAGCTAAGAGTTAATTTTAGCTCTAGCCAGGCTTCTCTCTGGGATGTTTCCTTACCAACACCTGGGCCACACCCCGAAAGTCAGGGCCTTGAAAGAGAAGCCAGGACACCAGTGTGTTCTGAAAGTTCCCCAGGTGATTCTAATCTGCATTGAGCTTGAGGAGACCTGGAGTTTCTAATCACGACGAAATGCTGAATACCACTTGGGTCTTCAGCTCGCACTTGCTACTGCATTTTACTTGTATGACTTTTAATATTGTCTATCCTGTTTTTGTAGCTATAAAATGGAGGTGGTGGGTAATGACAACTGGTCTATCTTCCTTTCATCATGGAAACCACAAGCAAAATCATCTGTCTTCCATATAGCATTTCATTGTATTTGAGGATGTTGTAAATGTGTATCGCTGTGTTTAGGACAATCAATATATTGATTCCACTCCATTCACTCTAAAGTATTTGGTTAATGGCTATTATATTATTTTACTTTTGAATTGTTCATTCATTCAGCAAATACCCATTGGGTACATTTCTTGATACGTCCTTATTTAGAATGCCCCCATCACAGAATCTTGGATCCTAAGGCTAAAAGGGACCTCGTTCCAATTTTCTCAACCAGAAGTTGGAGAAACTGAGACCCAGAAGGTATTGCGGCTTATGCAAGACTAGTTATATTAGACTAAAACATTGAGTTAGTGGCAGAGCAACTTAATATTTTACCTGAAGTCCTTGAGCCATATTTTAATATGGCTACCTATTGTTGCATAAAAAAAATTACCCTAACATTTAGTAGCTTCAAACAACAAAAATCACTTATTATATCTCATCATTTCTGTGGACCAGGAATTTAGATAGGGCATAGTGGGAACAACTTGACTTTGTTCCTGGATGTCTGGAGCTTCAGCTGGAAGTCTTATAGGTAGCAGGCTAGAATCATCCGAAGACTAATTCATTACATGTGTGACAGCTAGTGCTCATACTAATGATCACAACACCCATACTTGGCCCTTCCCTGTGTTGTGGCCTGGGCTTCCTTACAGCATGGTGGCTGAGTCCAGGAACAAGTGTCTCAAGAAAAAGAGAGAGCCAAGGAAAAATAGATGAGCTTAGAAAGGCATGAAGAGTTACTTCTGCCACACTCCCAAAGGCCAGGTCAGTTACTGAAGTACCCAGATTCAAGAGGAGGGACCATAGTCCCCACCTCTTAGAAAAATGTCCACATCACATTGTAAGAAGATAATGTGGGGTGATATACCTGTCCTATCGGAGCCACCATCTTGGGGAGAATACTTTCTGCCACAAGTCAGAGACTATTTATGGGAGCCCGGTACAAGCTGAAAACAGTGTCCATCATTATTTTATATAAATGAGGCAAGAGAGTACAACTCCATCAAGAATATATCTCTGAAAAGCCTAAAGCCAGTCATGCTTAAGCACATATCCCCTCAAAAAAACCCACATGTGCACAGTATATACCCTCCACATTTAGTGTTCTGATTTTATGCTCTAGCTTCATGCTCTGGCTTATTAATGCTATATAAATGATGGTTAAGTAAGACTCTTGAAAAAAAATTAACGACAATTTTCTCTTTATTATTTCCTACAATATTTGGGAAATGAGAGGGACTTTAGCCCCAACATGACTTCTTAAGAAGTCAGGAAATAATTACCATACATCTTGGGCATTTGAGTGGAGTAAGACAACTATATATCTCTTAGAACCTAGAACTTACATCTTTTTTTCTCCGTATCTTTATATAGACTGTAACTCTGAGAGGGAATTGCTTGTGCCTTTTTTACTCACGGTTGCGTTTCTAGTGCCAGCATAGTCTTAGCACAATACATATGTATGTTAATATATGTCAACATATATACATATATCAATATATACACTGAACCATTTTATCTTTCAGAAACATTGCAGAGTATACACATGCTGAAAAATATCAAAAGACTTCTTTTTATTATCATTGTAATTTTTTCCTCCTATTTATTCATGGGAGAGAAGTAGAATTTTATTGGCTTTATTTCCAATATGAATAAGCAGGTTCATAGTCCAAACCCATGAGAAACTTATTATATAAAGGTATATTGGAAAATCTCTCATTATTTAAGAATATTAAAAAATATATATCTGAATGTTGAAAGATAGGAATCATCGACAAATTTTAACCCAACATGATATTATTTTCTACTGTGATTAGTGCAAAATAACCAGAAAAGTTAAAACATTTTAAAACATCTAGCTAATTTGACTTCTTGATGGGAAACCTTAGTTTTATTTTTTATTTATTTTTAATATTTTATTTATTTATTTGACAGAGAGAGAGAGATCACAAGTAGGCAGAGAGGCAGGCAGAGAGAGAGGGGGAAGCAGGCTCCCTGCAGGGATCCTGACTCAGGGCTCGATCCCTGGACCCTGAGATCATGACCTGAGCTGAAGGCAGAGGCTTACCCACTGAGCCACCCAGGCGCCCTTACTTTTATTTTTAAAACTTACTACAATGACATCTTGTTTTGGAAAATAGTCTATTTCTTTTTTTTTTTTCTTTTTTCAGCCCTACTGTTGCTGTTATAGTTGGGCAAATATCAACATAATTTAGTAGATTCAAATGGTTTTGACATGCTATTACCAGATTGGCTACTGACACAAGGAGCCACTGTTGTTATCTTATTTAACCATCTCTCATTATATTGGATAGAATAACAAATACATACACAAAGACACAGTATTAAAAAATAAGATGAAAAATCTTTCTAATTCTTTCAATCTGATGTCAAAGTTATTTTGTTGTATAGGTCCCAAAAGAAGAACATCTTTATTAATTCATTCTTTCTAACCACTAAACAAGGAGATGGTCCAAGTCCTTTTTGAAACTTCTATCAATTTATTTTGGAAATCATTTTCTAATATTTTTAGAATGTAAAACATAGTCCTTGAATTAAAAATGTAACTAGGACAGAGTCCTTGACTCAAGCATCATTAATTGAATGACTCTTAAGTCAAATCTCAACTGAAGAGTCCTTTAAAACTAACTTAATTCTAAAAATACATTCATAAAGAAGTACATGTATAAAATTTTCCTTGATACCATAATATAAAGGCAATGTTGAAAGCTTTACACATTACTCAATCATGATAATTATTATATATTATATTCTATAAAAATGAAAATCTTGGATCATATCAAACATTTCTTATCATCTATTTATCAGAGTCCCTTTAATTCTGGTGTATTTAAAATTTAGTGACCTGTTTGGGAAGATATCTAGTGTTCTTCTTTTATAAATGAAGGTCACAACGCTTTTTAGATGGCTCATGAACTTCTTTCTTGTAACACTGATGTTTATGAAATTTTGGTCTATAATCACTGTCCACACTTTCATTCTTAGCATGAACAAATAACATCTTCTTCCGGTCAATTCCAAAAAAGAATACATATATAATGAGTCCACATTTGTGTACACACATGGAGTAGAAGACATAAATGTGTGGGACAAATGATTCTTGAATTCTTTTGCCACTCAAGTCACCCATAAACTGCTGTGAGAACCACATATCTACCTAATATCTAACTCCTAGTTGTCTGGAATTTTCACTTCATTAATTGATCTACTCTCTCCTGGCACTTCTTTTGCGTAATATAAGTGCAATCTATTTGAAGTTAATTCTCCAAATACTCCTGACTGCCAAGTGCCCAGCTTATGTCAGTCGTTTTGTGACTAGTGAGAAGTAGAAAAGACATAGCCAGTTGTTTTCTGTACTGAGTCCCAGTTTGTTTAATTTTGAACAAGGGAGCAGGAAAGAGGAATCCAGTTTCCCAACTTTTAACCCAACTCTGTGGAAATTAAAATCAGGGAGAGTTTACTACAAATTCACTGTGTCCCTGGAGTGCAAGATCTTACTATCTGATATTGAATCCCAGATCTGCCACTTTCTCACCTACAAACCTCCCCTCTTGTGGCTGCAGAGTTAATTCAGGTGACGTGAGTGAAGGCCTTAAGCACTGCCCTAGGCACACAGTGGTTAGCATACCAATAACTCAATATGTCACTCTATCTGTGATGCCACTGATGGGCTTCATTTCAGATTGGGTTAATTAAATATATTGCAATGACCCAACCCACTAGACCACTCAACTATTTAGTTATGACTTTCATTTTGTTCACTGCTACATGAGAATTCAATGCCAGTGGAAGCAGAATCAAGGCTTAAATTCAGTTAAATTGCATTAAAAACAATTGCTTTTAATTTAATGCTTTAGTAGGAGTGTATTAATTTAATGCTTTAGTAGGAGTGTATTAAAAAAAAAAGCCCACCCTCCTTTGTTAGTCCAAATGCCTTCTGATAGCCACACTTCCAATATAGCCAACTGGAAAATATATTACATTTTGCTTTGACTTGGTCCTCACTTTTGTCGACCTAGGTACATTGGAGATTTGACTAGTTTCTATTGAAAATCTTAGTGTTTGTTTGTCTTAGTTTATGATTCAGTTTTGTTTTATGCTTTTTTTTTTTTTGCTTTCTTATGATGATTTCAGCACTCACCATTGATGTGCTTATTAACTGGGCAAAACCACCCAAGTGAAGCATTTTGATGACACAGCCCTCTGTTTCTGATGGTGGCGCAAGGCAACTGTCCCTGCACTTTCACTAGGAATTGTGCAATGCCCACAAGGAAAAGAGAAGAGCTATTGAAATAGCTAATAGCCCTGATTGAATGTCTTCTATTTCTTGGCCATGTTCTGGAGCTATCCAGGAATGGATGTCCTCATGATTCTTTCCAAACCATTCTCTAGGGAAGCAAGGCATCTGCTCCTCTCTAAGCTGTGTCATGGAACTGAGTTTTCTGAGTTTGGCACGCTGTCCTCCAGAGGGGAGAAGGGATCTTGCCCCAAAGGGAGAGAGAAGAGTACACAATGTATCCTCCGCCAAGCAGAGAGCCTGATGTGGGGCTCGATTCCAGGACCCTGGGACCACGACCTGAGCCGAAGGCAGAGGCTTTAACCCACTGAGCCACCCAGACACCCCTTTAGTTTTGTTTTTTGAACGTTTATGTAACACCTCTCTCTTCCTGAGAAATGTCACGCTAAAAAAAATACCATTTCAAGATATACCATGGGTGCAATTTACACAGAGCTGCCAATGGGGCTTTTTTTTTTTTTGTCCAATATATATCACAAGCCTAGTCATTGAACATTTTGAACATTTCTCTCTTTTTGATCTTATAATCTTAAGGACTGTGATAGATATAGAAGTCTATCTTATTTACAAGTATTATTTGAGTGTCTGTCCAAGATGGCAGATCACAGATTTCACATACAGTGAGAGAAGGGAAAAGATATTGCTGAACAGAGAAAACAGCATGTGGTTAAAGAATTCCTGCTGGCATTCTTTGAGTACCAGTTATTGCTGAGGTTAGATACTGTAACTATCTTATGGTCTGTTATTTTGCAGTCAGGCCTTGCCTTTATTTCAAGCACAGATGTTGCAAAATGTACCTATTTTTAGCTACATTTAAGTAATGTTACCATAGTGCTCATTAGGAAAGGCAGATATGAAATGTAAGATAGGATATGTTGTTGTTTTTTTCTCCTGCTTGTGGGAATTTCCAAAGAAGCAAAACAGTGATAAGAGGTAAAATGGAAAACTTGGGCTATTTTCTATAATATCACCGAACGTGTTCCGCCTTTGTTTGCAGCTGTTTTTATGGGTATATTATGATTATTCCTCATTGGCCACTGAGATTCATTTCCCTTTAGAGTTTAGTAATTACATTTGTGAAATATATTTTTATTATTATTATTTTTATTAACATATAATGTATTATTTGCCCCAGGGGTACAGGTCTGTGAATCATCAGGCTGTGAAATATATTTTTAACAGCTAATCACCATCAGGGCACTCTTAAGAGATGTAATTAGAAAGACCAGCAGACATTCTGTCTTAAACATATTGCTAATTTAGTACTAACTCATTTTTTTAATTGCAATTTACTGTTGGTATCATGAATGAAGCTTTAATTACAGAGAATGGACTGCTCCGAAATGGCACTCCCACTTGGTTGAAGTGCCCTCTTTTAATCTGTGGGGTATTCCTTATCAGGGATTATTGTCAAACATTTTTTTAAAGTATTCTTCCAGTTACCAGAAGACAGATTAAAAGCAGGGCCAAACAATTAAGGTGAGATGAGCGTCACTTTCCCTTCTCCTCTGTAAAGATTTCTTATTCTCCGCTACACCACAGAGAACTTCCTAATAGCAACTCCAAATAAAGCCCACAAAAAATGCAAGTTAGTTTATTTTGTTTTTTCTCCCTGTCCCCCCCTTCTATATTTCAAATGCAATTCCTACACGTTATAGAAGTTAGAAAATGCAGATAAGCAAAAGAAAAATCACCTGCAAACTCATCTCCTGATGAGGTTTTAATATCATCTTGGCCATGACTCTGCTGTGAAAATCTGCAGTTGTCCCAGGTGTGTGTGTGTGCGCGCGCGCGTGCGCATGTGTGTGTGTTTCTAATTATTTACTTTCTCTTTACTCAGAAAAGAATTATTTGTTCCTGATGCATTGACTTTGGGCTTCATGTTGTGACTTGCTTAGGTCAATGGGAGGTGACTGAGAAGCTGTGTCTTACCCCATCGGAGCAAAGTTTGAAATGTCATTTTGTAGTTTGGCTCCTCTAGCCTAAAACCCCCCTGCCAGGACAGCAACACACTCAGGTTCTGTGCTGCTCCTTCAGCCTTGGTCACAGAAAAAATGTCGGAGGAAGGAAACCCAGGGAGGGAGCCTCAGCTGCCCTGTAGCTCCATGTCACTCGAGCAAAAAATAATAATAGTAATAATAAATACCTGTTCTTTTAGGCCACTGAGACTTGGGGGGTTGTTTATTACACAGCCAATCTAATATTTTACCTAGCCCCTAAGGCTCAGTTTCCACAGCTACAAAATTACAATAACAATAATATTATCTGCACAGAAAAGCTACTGAAAAGATTAAGGAAAATAGTACATTGATAGTGCCTGCTGCGTAATAAGAACCCAGAACGTGTGGGCACCTGGGTGGCTCAGGCAGTTAAGTGTCTGCCTTCTGCTCAGGTCATGATCCCTGGGTCCTACAATCAAGTCCCGCAACAGGCTCCCTGCTCACAGGGAGTCTGCTTCTCCCTTGGTCTTCTCCCCTCTGCTCATGCTCTGTCTCTCTCTCTCTCAAATAAATAAAATCTTTAAAAAGAAGAACTCAGAAAATACTTTTTATTCTATTCTTCAAGCTGTTCTTCTGTGCATATATATATATATATATATACATATTTACAAAAACAAGATTATGCAGTACATTCAGTTTGTAGTCCTTTCCAAAAGTGTTAATGTAATAAATATGTAATAAGATAATTAAATATCCTAATACAATTTTCAGTGGCTGCACGGTTTCCATAGTGTCGATGTGCTGAAGTTTATTTAACAAATCCATTATTTTGAGCATTTAGATTATTTCCAAATTCCACACAGTAGACAATATTATAATGGATATTTCTATAATTAAATATGGGCCAATTTATGATTATATATTTAGAAAAAAATCACGTCAAAAGGATCTCCATGTTTTAAGGATTTTGACACATATTGTAAAGTTGTTTATAGTTTACAAACTTATGGTTAATAAAGCAAAACTTTGCCAGAAGATAGTTTTATATCCCCATTAGTATAATGCTTATAATATTTAAGCTTTCCTGTGGTAAAATCCCATCAAGAAATTATGTTAAGATGCATGAACCCTTATGTTGCAGTATTTTTTCCTGCTTCCACTAAATTAGCCAAAAGAGATATATTCTGATTTGTTTTCTAAGCATCTAAAATTTATGTTGATACAAGGAAAAATGTGCTGCTGATCATAATATTATCACTGCTCTTAAATGGGGTGCTGTTGAATTTTGTGTCTTTGATAATATTGTGTGAAAATAGCAAACCACATTTTTGCCATAGGACTCATCTATATGACAATCAAATTCTTCTATATTGTCTTCTTATAATGAAATAGGACTTTTGCTATTTTATTTTTCAAGAAACACCAAGTTTTAATTTAAAAATAACTTTAAAGACAATTCTGAATGACTGTGATAAATATCCTAGTCTTAAAAATAAGTCAAGGTAACAGTTTCTAGACTACATTTCCAATTGTGCTATTGATTTTGTCTCCTGTTCTAGTAACTATTGTCAGCCCATGGGGTCATGTCAACTTTCTGTCAGTTGTGGCTATATATATACACACACATATATATAGTAGGTGGGCTTGGGCACTTTACTGTGATGTTTGCTGCCCGTTTCAAGTCTCGAATTTGTATATACACAGAGCTCCGTGAGAAACATCTCTGTTCTAGAGAGACAAATTAGAATTAAATTGCAATTAATCCAGTGCCCTGAACTATGAACCTCCGAGGCATTTAGCAAAGTATTAACTGATGGCAATATGAGCAAACCACTCCTAAAGGTGTTGCTTTTTAAAATATATATATATATATATATATATATTTATTTATTTGAGAGAGAGAGAGAGCATAAGAAGGCAGAAGGGCAGACAGAAAAGCAGGCTCTCTGCTGAGCAGGGAGCCTGATGTGGGGCTCGATCCCAGGACCCTGGAATCATGACCTGAGCCGAAGGCAGAGGCTTAACCAACTGAGCCACCTAGGTACCCCCTAAAATTGTTGCTTTTTATATTTGAAAGTTTCTTTGTTATGTATTTGTTTTAATGGGCTTCTATTTACACCTTTCTAAATTATTTCAGCATTTTTCTTGCCAATGCTTAATTAAGCTAACTCTAAAACAGCAGTTGATATGGACCAGATGGAAACATTTGGCTGGATCTATTTCCCACAGTTCTTTGGTTTAGGAGAACCCTGGGATCAGCATTAGCCTTACCACTGATACAGGACTAAGAAGATCCTTGATGAATTGAGTATTTTGATTTTGATCTTAATTATCTTTGGTTGTATAGACTCTGCATTTAATTCTGATAGAAGGAGAGAATATAGTACTGCATTTTTAAATTATATATTATATGTAATTTAATTATAAATATATAATATTTATATATATATTTATAATATAATTATTATATTATATATATTATTATATATATAATATATATATAAATATATATAATATATATAATATTATATATATATTTATAATATAATTATAAAAATTACATATTATATGTATTATAATAAAAAATTACATATTATAAAAATATTGAAGCAGTTATTCATCTTGGTGACCAACTTAAGAATTAGCACGATTCCACAGAGAGCAACTTTGAAACTGACATTGAAGGACTTGTGAATAATTGCTTCAATACAGTTAAGCTTGAAAAAAGAATATAAATAATTTACATTTGTCATTAAGCAATAATCATTCCAAAGTATGATTATTAGTTTATTTGTATGATTTAGGTAAAAGTCAGTATAGTTAATACAGTTGACCTAGGAAAATAATATCTGTCTAATAGTTTTATTTTGTTGGGAGGGAGGGGCAGAGGGAGAGTGACAGAGAGGATCTTAATCAGGCTTCACACCCAGTATGGAGCCCAATGAGACACTCACAATCTCACAATCCTGAGATTATGACCTGAGCCAAAATTTAGAGTTGGAGGCTTAACTGACTGAGCCGCCCCAGGTGTCCCGTCTAATGATTTTAAAATGAGTGGTCATAAATCTCTTAATGCCTTTTAGATTTGATCTTTGTTGAAGGTTTTTGGTAGTTATAATGGATTGCTAATGAAAACTAAGAATCCTTATTGGCCCATAACCCTTCAACAAGCAATATTCATGAAGAGGCTCTAAAGGGAAATATATTGTCATTATTGGTAATTAATTATTAAAAACATATGACAAATTATAATTCTATAAAATATAATGTAAAATATCTAAACCAAGAGAAAGAATGAAATATGCTTAACATATTTAACGATCTTCAAATTGTCAATTTAAGAGGAAATAAATGTCTACCAAACTTCTATACATTTTCCAAAGCAAAATTTCACACTTTTTAAAGCACAGACAATTCTTTCTAAAAAATAAAAATTACTGACAACTTATTTTCAAACTGTCATTACCTAATATTGATTTTAAATGTCTGTATTTCTAGAATCAGTGTGAAATATGATATGAGAGCGTGGTTTTGAAGAACTGTTTTCAAATTTTATCTCTGCCCCCCATTTGACTGTGAGAACTTAGTAGAGTCACTAAACATCTGCAAACTTTTGTTTCCTTATGCATAAAGTGGGGATAATGTTTATTTGCATTTGATGTGAGGACAATGTGATAAATATAATTACCTGGCTCTTAGTGTGCATTCGGTTCGTTTTAGTTTCCTTCCTTCTTTTCCCATCAGTTCTTTCTTAAAAAAAAAATGTCCATTTTAAATACATATTTTACTTTGGCTAAAGACTACTATGTAGTCCTGTGTATCAATCAGCCATGATAATAATAGGTTTTCTTGAGAAACATTAGGTTCCATCTATATCTTTCCATCTATATCAAAACTTTCCTGAGGGCGCATGGGTTGCTCAGTTGGTTAAGCGACTGCCTTCAGCTCAGGTCATGATCCCGGAATCCTGGGATCAAGTCCCGCTTCAGGCTTCTAGTTCCATGGGGAGTCTGCTTCTTCCCCTGACCTTCTCCCCTCTCATGCTCTCTCTCACTCTCTCTCTTTCTCCCTCAAATAAATAAATAAAATCTTAAAAAAGAAAACAAAAACAACTTCCCTGAACCTAAAGCCTTAAGTTCAAAGGCATGTTGTATTTCACTCCTACAGCAGAGAACAGAGAGGCTAAGGGAAGAGCTCTGTTACCTGTCCCCTTCCTGCCAACAGTTAGTTTAGGCCCCAGGAAGACCTGCCCATTAGCTACCTTGCCCAATAGCAACAGCAGAGCAGTGAACTTATGTTAGTCAACTTACATTAGAGAAGCACTTGCCAGTCAAATTTCCCAGCAGTCACAGGTCCTGTTAGAGTAAACTCTTGGTCACAGGTTCTGTTAGAGTAAACTCTTGGTCAACTCAGTTACTCCAGTTCACTTCATTGGCATGTGAATTTTAGCACTTAACCTCTCCAGTGTTTCTCTGAGCTACTATCCCTGAATGCAAACCACCAGAGGGAGGCAGGGGAAGTACAAAGTTGTCATAGAAATTCAGCCAGAGATTGGGAAAATATGAATAAGGATTATGTATGGATGGAGATTACCTAGATGCCTCCCAGACACATTCTGAATTCACTGAACTCGGCTGCCTGCTTCTCAGTTATTATCCCATCTGTATCCCCAAACCAAATCACTTGCATTAAGATTACTTCTTTGGCATTCCTAATTAAATGTCAGATTGGCCAAGTCTTATTTTAGGGACCAAAACTTCTTTACATATATAATTTTAGAAAAGTGAATTGACAAAGTGAGTCACATGCAAGTTTTCTTTTAATAAAGAAAGTACCAAGGTTCCTGAGTGGCTCAGTTGGTTAAGTGTCTGCCTTCGGCTCAGGTCATGATTCCAGAGTCCTGGGATCAAGCCCCGCATCAGGCCCCCTGCTCAGCAGGGAGTCTGCCTCTCTCTTTCTCTCTTTCTCTCTCACTCTCTCCCCCTTCTGGTCCTCCCCACTATTTATTCTCTCTCTCTCTTTCTCTCACCAATCAATAAATAAAATCTTAAAAAGAAAGTACAAAGCTTTGTTTAATAAAGCAGGTTGCAAAATGTTGGCTTCACCTAAAATATTAAATTGTCATATTGAAATTTACTTTGATACCATCATTTTAGATAAGTTCCTTAGACTGCCATCTTGAATATTAGCTGTTAAGGTCATGGTGGGAAACAACTGCTATGATGAAAACCATTTGCATCATCATGGCTGACATTAAGGGTTCCAGCTTGGTTGGCCATCCCTGATGTCATTAATCCCACTGAATCTCTGTTTTTCGAGGGAATCCAGCTAATTTTACAAAAACTTTGAACTGCTTACATACCCCTGCAAAAAGGATAATTTCCAAGGCACTCAAATTTCAGGGAAATGGACCCTTAAATAATTTAATAGGAAGAAAAGGAAAGCTTTGTAATGATTAAATTATATTTGATAGCACCTTTCTCTATTAGTAAATATATGCTACTAGAACTGGAAAAACAGGAACAGACTTGTCTCTTGTAAGGTTATCAGTGAAATATCTTCATGTATAATCCCAGAAATGGTGAAGGGATTGGGAAGATTATATAAATAAAGGGGGTACATAAGAGTAGCTCCCACTCAGGCATTCTCTGTAGTACATAATGGCTCATAAGAGCAAAAAGTGCATCTGACTCAGTAAATATTTGATGAGAGAATTTATAAATACAATAAGAACTCTCTGCCTCATTCCACTCCACCTTCATTTCTGCAAACACAAACATACGGAGATACATGCACAGTGAACACCAGGGCTATGGGATAGAGGAAGGAATTTGAGAAGTCCACGACAGGCTTACAGCTGGTGAGCACCAGCACAATAGAGCCTGGGGTTAATAGCCAGCAGTTGTTCTGATTGGTGGATGTGGAAGTAGCAGCCACTGTTAACCATTTTGAATAATACCACAGGGTATTCCTTTATTTAATCCACTTTATTCAGGCCTAAACATCTTCTTCCCCAAGATATCTTTGAAATCAGAACCAAATGGAACTCATGAAGGTGAATAAGAGGAAACACACTGGACACAAGGATGAACTGTGGTTGTGGATTACTTCTATCCCAACTAGACTAGACCTTACAGGCTTTACTAGCAGAAGGCTGAAGCAAGAAAAAACCTTCGATGTGAGGCATTGTAGGGGTTTACAGTGTACACTCGTTTGGGAATACAATAGGGGTTTAACTAGAGCTCTTCCACTAACCTTCTAACCAATTTGAGGGAAATCACTTCAGTAGGCTTTCATTAACCCACCTCTATAATGAGAGTTTTGGAAATTTTGAATTCTGGAGTCTCTTCCAGTTCCATCACCCAGTGAAATCAGGCATATCTTTTTCTGAAAGAAGAAGTTTGTCACAGGTGTATTAGGACACAATAATGTGTAAATAAGGACCAAATCATAAACCCACAATTTTGAATTCCTATTGGTATTTATAGGATAGTTTGATGTGCATTGGACTATTTGACTTAAAAGAGTTTATAATTTGAATCAAGCAGTGCATCACCTGGCAGGAAGTCTCCTGGGTAAGAAAGGACACTTTTCACATCTCAGTATTTGTGAAAGTGGACTTTCAAAACAAAGCATAGATAGATAGATAGATAGATAGATAGATAGATAGATAGATAGATATTTTTTTATTGGCTGTATCCCGATGCTGTAATAATGCCAACATATTCAACTAAATCACCTATTCATCAGGGTTACAGAAATCTAGATAAGTTGTGGCAAAGTCCTGTCATTTCTATTTCAGTATAATAAAGAAATGCTAACAAATCTACAACAATTGCTTGTAACTACAGTCTTTCTGCTAATAGAGAGCAGCATAGCTTTCATTCACTGAAATCAATGGAAGTCAACTTATTAGCTAAATTTGCCTGTCCATTCCTTGAGTGTTAATTACACATTATTAATGGTAAAGTAATTGATAACAAGAGCAAACTTAAGTGAATTTAGTTAAAGGATCCATTGTTGCAGGATTTCTCAGAAGCTTTAGTATCCTAACATAAACATAAATTTTTTTTTTCAAAAAAGACCACATAGTGTTCCACATTTCTCAAACCTTGTCCTGGTGGACTACTCCTTCCTTTTTCATTATTAAATGAGTGGTCACAATGATCATATTTTAGAGAACATAATGTGGAAAATGATATCTTTGTTTATTTTCTATTGGGGATTCAGAAAGCCCCAATATTTATCTAATTGCTATGCTTTCCCTTTCTCCAAAATGTATTTTTTTATATTTTATTGCAGTTCCACTTAGAGCCAATGTTGGAGTACGAAGAACCCTTAACTGTAATCCAATTGTCTAATTTATAGATAATTAAATTGAGGTCCAGAAAGGTGCAGTAACATCCTTAAGAGTCACATGATGAGTAGGGAGAAGGTGGTAGGGTTATGAACATTGGGGAGGGTATGTGCTATGGTGAGTGCTATGAAGTGTATAAACCTGGAGATTCACAGACTTGAACCCCTAGGGTAATAATAAATTATATGTTAATAAAAAAAATAAAACATTTTTTAAAAAGAGTCACATGATGAGATTGAGGCTATTTTAGGATTAGAATGTAGATTCCTTATTCCTTAGCCCAAGATATTTTTTTTCTATTACACTGCAATGACTCCTCTTACCATATCAACCATAGCTGATCTCAACAGAAACCATGAGCATATGAAGTTATGAGTTTATACAGAAGCTGTAAAGCTGTTATTTACAATCAGGTGCATTTTGGGGTGGCTGTGTGGCTCAGGCAGTTAAATGGCTGCCTTCAGCTCAGATCATGATCCCAGGATCCTGGGATCAAACCCCACGTCAGGCTCCCTGCTCAGCGGAGAGCCTGCTTCTCCCTCTCCCTCTGTCTGCCACTCCCCTCTTGCTAGTACTCTCTCTTTCTTTCTCTCTCTAACAAATAAATAAAATCTTAAAAAAAAAATCAAGTGCATTTTAGGTTCTCCATACAAATGACCCTGTTGACAACTCAAATTCCATTTGTCCAAAGCTGAGTATTCCTTTCATGTCAGATGGCAGTATATATGTAATGACTAAGAACATGAACTTCAAAATCAGCCCAACTAGAGTTTCTTCAATACAGTCAGTGATTCTCACATCCTCATCTTTGCTCATGCTGATCCTTTAAACTGGACTATTTTTCTCCCAACCTCTCACATATTGAAGTTAAACTTTACCTTAAGATGGTATCAAAACACACATAATAAGTGTGTGATGTGCTTTTAATTAAACTGATTTGAGCCAAACAGTTCCTATCTCTCCTTTCTCTATCATGGCTGCTACTGCAGATCCAGTACTAGAAAGGATTGATGAGGTCACAATGCCTTTTCCTCAAATTAGTCTTAATTAATGAAGTACTATCTAATTATTCATTAATAGTATCCATTTGAGTAACGTCACACTTTTGAACTGCACATGATTCTGAACTACTTCTCCAAGATTTCTCACTGATTAATGTTGCCTAGACAACTGCTTAGAGGCAATCTATCTTTTTCATTTGATAAATGTTTATTGAACACTTACTATGTCAGGTCCTTGACCAGAGTCAAAGGAAAAGTCATTTTTTTCCAATATGACATCATTTTTATTCTGCTTCCCTTCTCATCTAGACTCTTTTACATGACGTGCCAACCTGTTTACCAAAAACAGCTCCCCAAGGCAGAGATACCAATTTTTACTAACTAAACTTGGAGCTTGGAGTCAGATGAGCATTTTAAACTCATGATGAGGAGCAAAAAGTTGCTTTACTTTGCACAATAGGCCAACAGAAATTGGGCTTATGATGATGACTTGGTACCTTGGCAAGTGAGTTCCTGTCGTAATGAAGAACGATTGCCTAATAGATCATGTAATCAAGGAGTTATCCAAACAGAATTGTTAAGGCAATGAACCAGCAGACCTTGTGGCTTCACAAAATATATTTACCTGTCCACTTGGACTGTATCTACAGAAGCTTACCAGATAGATCTCTCTTCAAAACAAATGTCAAATTTCAGATTTGAAACGGATTCTAGGCCTTGGGTGACAAAAGGCTATAGCTATTCTGAGATAAGTAGTGCCTGTTTCTTCTCTTTCCTGCTCTTTGCCCATAGCCTCATCCCACTCCTGTTCTCATAGCCAGGGTATTAGGGGAGAGGTTCTTAATGAATAATGCTCCAAAGAAGCAATTGCCTCTGAGATGCCTTTTATAGCTTTGGGCTTTGTACCAAGGCTGGGGAATATTTAAGACCTCAGAAATTCCACTTTTGCTCCATGGAGAAGAAAAAAGAAATTTTTAAGTAAAAGGGCAGCTCTTTCTCATGACTTTCAAACTTAATAGACTATGGTCTGTTAGAAGTTGCCATTGAGCCAAAAGAGCATTTTCCAAAGTATATTCTGTAGATGGGTTAATAACTGTGATTGCAAAAAAAAATTTTTTTTCATAGTCAAACAGGTTTGGAGAATGAAGACTTAATGAAGTCAAACTAGTGGTTTTGGTACAGGAAAATTAGCTACTTTAATGTGCTAATGTCTATGGTAGATCTCTAAGAAGAATATAGGAAATGCTTAATTTCCTAAACATTTTTGGCCATGGAAACTTTATTTTATGCTGCTTCTCATGGGATTACTGCTATTCTATGGAATACACTTTTGGAAATGCTGATATATGAGAATAGACACATTATTTTCAGACTTTGACATTTCATATTCTTTCCACAAAAATAAATAAATAAATAAATAAATAAAAACAATGTAACTTTACATGTCAAGGAAATTTGTTCTCCTTAAATGAAGATTATTCTATTCAATCATCATCACTGAATTAGTGATTTAGACTGAGTGTATTAATAGAAGTGGTTTCCACTGACCAACTCATCCCTGCAACAAAGGAATACAGTTTGCTAGGGAGGAGATTAGTGATGCGTGCTCATTTGTGGATTCAAGCCAGGGCAGATTCTGTTGTCCTACCCAGTAACTGAACCACTGCCCAAAGTTATTTCATTTCCATATTCTGTATCAAACTCCACGATCAAGTTTTTTGACTCTACTTTCATCTGGTTTCTATATGGGGCTCCCATAAAAGATTTTGTCTTTCTTAAAAAAGGGTGGCTAAAAGACATCTTGGAAACCACTGCACTAAGTAATTAGACTGCTGGACAGATCCAGGGGAATCAATATGCTTCACATATGGAGGTGTGTTCTTCTAGTCAAGGATTGGCCAAGGAGTCTTTATATAGACAGGGAAGTGGCATAGAGGTGAAGCTCCTTGTCCAAAATAAAAGAAATCATAAAAGTAAAAGTAGAAATTAGAATCTCTTGGCTCTACAATTAGGGCTCTTTGGGAAAAAAATAATGCTTGCTGTCTTACCAAATTCTGACCCTACATCATCCCTTAAACTAAGCAACCAACATTCACTGAGCACTTACTGTGCTCCACGTTTCTTTCTAGGTTCTTGGGTGACAAAACTGAATAAAGTCCTTCCTGTAGAGAAGGAATAGGAAAAACCTCAGGAAGTAAACAAATAAACCATCTAATGTCAAAGTTAAGTTTTGAAAAAAAAAAGTTAAGCTTTGTTCTGGTTTCTCTGAGTCATTTTCCAGGATTCCAGATGACTGATCGCAGGCTACCTGTCTCACCTGTACCCATTCCAAATCGAACATTTCCAAGTTTCATTTTCATCTCCATTAGCCACTGTTTGCCTGACTTTGTCCTTTCCTGTTTGGGTGCAGGTTTAACTCTCTAAGCCTTAGATCAAAACGGTTCTCCTCAGGGTCACTGAATTCTGAACCCTACCTATTGGAAATTTCAGGTTAGTGTTTCCAGGTTAGTGTTTCCAGGTTAGTGTTTCCTGAGAGTCCACACTGCAATCTATCCATTCTTTAATCATCTATTCAACTAAGCTATAGGTCTCTGTTAGTTCGTTTGGGTTCTCCATGTCTGTCATTCTTTTTAACTTTCTTCATCCTTTTTTTCCCTCTTTCTTTGAAAGAATCTTAGTGAAGGTGAATTACTTCATTCTCCATTCTTTTTTTTTTTTAAGAATTTATTTATTTGACAGACAGAGATCATAAGTAGGCAGAGAGGCAGGTAGAGAGAGAGGAGGAAGCAGGCTTCCTGCTGAGCAGAGAGCCCAATGCGGGGCTTGATCCCAGGACCCTGGGATCATGACCTGAGCCGAAGGCAGAGGCTTTAACCCACTGAGCCACCCAGGCGCCCCTTCATTCTCCTTTCTGATTCTACTTTTCTTTGCCATGTTTTCCTCCCTTAAATTCATAAAGCCCTGTCTTTCTTCATGATTTCTACTTCCATGTTCTCCTTCTCTTCTTCTCAGATCACCATGATATACTTCTCTCAAAGAGAGGCATATCTGCAAAGTACTGTTTAACCTGGGAGAATTACGACTGAACCTTTCTGACTAGAGGCAGGTTAAGTATAGCCCAGACCTGCTATAAAGTTGCACATGAGAAATTTGTTATAGTTCAAAACAAGGCAAGGGTATTTAAAGTTATAGACGTCTCCACTTAGTAGGAAAAAGGAAAGGACTTTGTTTTTTGACTAAACCACTCTGTCATCTCTAAATGTTCACTGAGATCCATGTTCATACTATTTTCATCCCCCTTAGTTGTTCATGGTATAATCATAAAAGTAGTGTGTGGGTGACTGTACTACCACATGATCTCCCTGATATGAGGAAGTGGAGATGCAACGGGGGTGGGAGTTAAGGTGGTAGGAAAAGTAAAAATGAAAGAAGATGGGATCGGGAGGGAGAAAAACCAAAAGAGACTCTTAATGTCATAAAACGAACTGAGGGGGGTGGGGGGAAGAGGGGTTGGGTGAGGGTGGTGGGGTTACATCATATGTTTAAATAAAGCTTAAATAAAGTAAAAAAAAAAAAGTAGTGTGTGGGGCTATGAAACCATGGGGCTTCCCTTTCCTATAGCAAAATGACTGTGAAGCCTCACTCATTTTCAGGGGGACAATTCTCCCACAGTCTCTAATGCTCCTCATGGCAATGATACTGTTGAGCCAAAACCTAGCAACTTACACTTTATAAAATATCAAATGACATAAAGTATATGACATAGATAGAACAAGCCAATTAACTGCCTAATCACCCCATATTCACCTTCATAGAGAAGCTGACTTCTCACTGTGCTTAGCCCTCACACTTGGAATTAATAAGTAGGACTTTCAACTGAAGAAGAGATCTGGCTTTTAATTTTGGCACCCATAATGTTCCACATATCCTGCTTCTCTCAGAGGCTAACTCATAGGACCACCATAAGCAGCAGACCTTTAGAAATTCAATGTGTGTCTATAATTTCCTTCTAAAAAAGCAGGATCTAGTTAAGGGAAGCTGTGTTAATTTCATGAGTACCCATAATACATTTCTTTTTTCCCCATAATATATTTCAAAAGTCCTACCTTTCACCCCAGAATAAGACTCATACTTAGGTATGAGTACTCAGGTAGCAATTTTTTCCATTGAGGGAGAAGACAAATTAAAATCTCCTTCTCTTTCCCCTACTTCTCTTCTTGAATCCCTTCACTATCTATCCTTGTACCCATGCTAGCAAGCTGGGAGAAAACTTTAATTTCTTCTTCATTTTCTCTTCCCATAGTACTGATATATAAATGGAATACAACTTACTCATTTGGGAGCTAGTGTATCAGGCAAACAATACAGACACTAACTTACACCTACGAGAAAGTATAAGACATATGATGCAGTCATAACCACCCACCCTTAGGTGAAATACAGTTTCACACAAATCTCACTGATGAAAAAAAAATATATATATATATATATATTTAATTTTTTGCTTTTTTTATTACCTTTCCTTGTGTAAAATTATCTGCGCAGTCATGAAAAATTGTTATTTGTGAGACAGCCGCATGTTTCTCTTGTATGCTTGTGAGAAGGAATGGTGAACTGTTAGGTGACATAGTCAATCCTTGCTATTGAGGAAATTCATTCTTAGTAGCAACTTGAAGCTTGTAGAAGATTTTGTAGGAAAGAAAAATGCTCAAGGCTCTGAATAAGACTATTCAAGTCAAAGTTGGCCTTAAATTATCTAGAGGGCATGACTAATGATCCTTTACAAATCGTTAGGTCATATACGTTCCTGTCCAGTGAACTTATTTCTTTGTGGACGTTTCCACTGAAATTTTCAGCAGTTTTACCGATGTTATGGATTAACTGAAGTCCACACTGGCTGCTCTTGATTTCTCTGAATCCTTTATTTTGGTCCTGATATGTAAAGGTGGCTATGGAATTTCTTAATAGGACTTTTGACAATGACCAGACACTAGTCCTTCCTGGCTGGAAGGAAGGAGTGTGGAACATGGGACTGTATTTGTATCCCCAGCATATCGCTTACATACATGGATTTTATGTAGAGTGTCTTGGGACATGATCCTCTCCAAGTGAAATAGAAAGACAAGAAAAAGAAATTAGCTCTAGTCAAGATTAAAGCTGTATTTATTAATGTAAATGTCTTTGTTACATGTATATTTTTCTAGGATTTGGACGATCATCTTCAAGAACCAAAAATGAAGTTCACATTCACACGCCGGTGCTTGGTACTCTTCATCTTTCTAAACGTAAGTAAAATGTCATTTTTAAGCTACATTAATCAAGAATGCTGAAATAGAGCATATGATTGAATGGACATTTGGAAGGGTAGACATCTTGCCAAAACTAAGTTCCACCAGCCATAAGTTCCTCAAAACTATTCTTTTCTTGATATTTTGCTAACAGATCCCCACTCTGAATTTTCACAATTTAGATTAGTGTTATGGTTCACTGAGAAATGTGAGCTTTGTTTACAAAATTTTAGCATTAACTTGAGACATATCCACATTATCTTGGAATTTAACATGAAAGTTAATAATGTTCTTGGGTAAAACATTTTTCATGTTAGACAGATGGATTTGAAACACAGTTTCTAGGCTCCTGTCTTTTTCAGACATCTGAACACTCTCAGTCAGGTTATTAATTTTAAATGCATCCCTCAAAAAAACTAAGAATCTTAAGTCTTAGCAGACCAATGTCATTTCATAACTCTTTCTCTAACCTTTTAAATCATGTCCAATCTATAAACGTTTATATTGTTTTATTCCTAAATGGTTAGCAAGTAGTCAAAACTGCAATTATCTTAGAAAATGCTACCAGGGCCTGTTTATTTGTGTTGACTTCACTAACCCACCATCATATCAGCTTCCATAACACACATGAAAGAGAGATGAGTAAATTTTACATAAATAAATTAGGAGTTGTCTTGATCCTTATCCTTTCTAACACATCAGAACAACAGTGGCCAATGAATCATAGGGGCAATAAAAATCAGTCAGTACCTGATATTATTATATTCACCTAAAAAAAACTTTCCCAGGGTTCCAGGACTTACATTTTTAATTCATGAGTAGTCATAGGCTTACAAGTTTGCATAAACTGTTTCTCTTAACATTATTCATGGAAAAGTACTAATATTCCAAAAATGTTCATCTCATTTTTAAGGGAATTTTTATTTTGTAATGTTATACATTAAATAAATGGTTTATGGGTATGATTGTTAATGTGGCTCTTTTGTATCTACTTGGATATCGAGTATAGTCTATTTTATTATGCAATATTATTGTATTATTTTAATCTTTAGATAAAATACAGTATAATTTGCTAAAAGTAATCCAGTATTTGGAAATGCAAGTAACTTCATGTCATTGTAAATATGATAAAACACTTAAACAAGAATATTGTAGGGACTACTAGCATATTTAATTTTGTCTCTAAATGCCCATACCTTATATGAGATTCTATAGTTGCAGAAATAGTGGTATATGCCAATTCATAATTGATATTGTTATTTTTAGAGCTTAAATTAAATCCTGTGTGATCAATTACATGTAAATATTTCTAAATAATTTTATTTCATAAACCATATAATTATATTAGACAGTGACAGAAGAAAAGTAGTTACTAAGTTACTAAAGTAACTTACTAGATACAAATAAGACAGTTTGAATGCTACCACAAAGACGGGAGATCATTTCTGATATGTTATTCAAAACTTTTACCCAATATATCTTAAAATTCAGACATTAAAAGAATTTCATAAATTTGAGCTGTGGACAGAAAAGTTTTCTGGCTTGTGAGCATCTCTTTGCTAGCAAACATGCTGCACAGGGCACCTGAGTGATTTTGCGCTCTCTGCTGTGACCAAGAGAAATTTGCTTCTTTATCTTATATTTGGTTCTTATACTTGATTTGGAGAATTCTTCCATAAAATTTTTTGATACGTTGGCTTCCTCCTAAAACATTCATTGTGTTCCACATGGATACTCCTCCAAGAAAATTAAATTTTTTAATAAAGTGATATTGATTTTAATTACTATAAAATATTATTTCTTAAATACATTGGTTTGAAAAACCACTACAAGTGTGTCTGTTGAATTCTATCAACCTGATTTCCAAATGCTCTTTAAAGTATCAGTTTGTCACCACATTCCATGAGCCTCAGTTTACACTAAGCAAAACCAGCCCCTCACCTCCTCTCCCTTACCTGCAGTAATGCAATACATAGGCTTAGGACAGTGCTTGACACATAGCGAGCCTCAAAAATGTAGTGATGAGGGACGCCTGGGTGGCTCAGTTGGTTAAGCAGCTGCCTTCGGCTCAGGTCATGATCCCAGCGTCCTGGGATCGAGTCCCACATCGGGCTCCTTGCTCGGCAGGGAGCCTGCTTCTCCCTCTGCCTCTGCCTGCCACTCTGTCTGCCTGTGCTCGCACTCTCTCTGTCAAATAAATAAATAAAATCTTTAAAAAAAAAAATGTAGTGCTGATGAGAATTATAACAGCAATGATGAGGACGTAGAAAAACTAGATTCTTTGGAGAAGCATTCTGTTGTTAACTAAGCTGTATTCCCTTATTTGCTTAGAATTTATCATTATGCAGCAGTTTTGTTGTTTATATAATGCTTACATAGAAAGTACATAGGACACCAACCATCTGATGCTACCTGGAAAAACCAGGGCTAACACTTTACAAAGTTCTGTTTTATCCATTGTTATTTTGAAAAGTCTAAGTAACTGAAACCCACAAATAAAATCCTAACATCTACATTGTCAATATTAAGGATGGTGACATCGGAATCCTGTTGGTTCTATCAGTTTGTGGATTCTAGAATCATGTTCCTTTTAGAATAGTTCTGTCTCTGACAATCATTAGGAATCTTTCCCTATGCTAGCACCATTGCATGGGTTCCCACGTTCATTAGGTTTAAATCACTGCAGAGATGGACCAGTTCTTAAAGTTCTACACAGAACAGTCCTGTAATTATTTTTGTCTCCGTGCTTCTAGAAACCACCTGCCAAAAGTAGGCTGATTGTCTTACATCAGAGTAGGAATTCCTTGACTCCATGACCATTCAAACCAGATTGCTTTCCACTAAACTCCATGATGTGTGTGCATGAAACCTAGAATGTAAGCCCCATGAGGGCAGGGACCTGGCTAGTCTTCTTCACTGCTGAATCTCCAGCACCTGGAACAGTACCTGGCATGTGGGAAGCAGAATATTTACTACCCGAAAGAACCAGCGGTGTTTCGGCTGAGGACTACAGGTATTGGTGGCAGCTTGGCGGTCGTATTTGTGGCGCCATTTGCTTGCACCTTTAGGAGTGACATCACATATACGGCGGCTAAACTGCTACATGGGACAACAATTAAGAGGTTGTTTTTTGTTTTGCTTTGGAAAAATCATGTAAGATGTATGCAAAGCTTTGAGCACCAATCTTTATCCACAAAGCGATGTGCCCTTAATATCTCATCTCTACCCTCATGTGAAAATAAAATATTTATTTACACCCCCAAATATATAACATAAATGTAATACTTATGATAGGTAAAATTTTTTAAGTCTTTCACATTGCTTGGTAGTCTTATCTATATCACTATGCTTCTATTTTGCCTCTATATTGCTGAAAACTCTACCACCTCACTAGCCATTTTTATTGGTACAAAATTGTCAGCAAAAAGTGTATATGTCCAATGAACTTTATGAAATTTGTATATGTATTATTGTCAAGCAGTAGTAATTCCATTTTTTGGATTATATATATATTAAAAGAATTATCTGTCGGGCACCTGGGTGGCTCAGTGGGTAGCCTCTGCCTTTGGCTCAGGTCATGATCTCAGGGTCCTGGGATCGAATCACACATCAGGTTCTCTGCTCAGCAGGAAGCCTGCTTCTCCCTCTTCCTCTGCCTGCCTCTCTGCCTACTTGTGATCTCTGTTAAATAAACAAATAAAATGTTTAAAAATAAAATTAAATTAAAAGAATTATCTGTCTATGTCCACCTACATAGACAGAATGCCTCAATGTGTATGTTATTTTCAGAAGAAAATCACTGAAACATTCAGTTACCACTGGAAAAATTCCATCATCAAGCTCACACACGAACCAGACAAGGAGCAGACTCAGACCACTTTGGCTCATCTTCGACAGTTCTAATTTCTCATTCCTTCAGTGTTGAAACATTCTCTATGGAACCAGGCTCCAAACCAAGTTCACTGGAGTTTGTTTCGATATTGCAAGAATGGTAAGATTGATGCTACTATCGTCCACATGAATGACACCTGCTCTTTCAGATGTCATATCTATACTGTTACTGGTGTTAAAACTGCATTAAAACAAATAATGCTGTAATTGAAACTACAAGCACAGGGTTTTCCTCTTGATATCTTTGCACAGAATACCCCCCCATGTTTCCAGGAACATTTCTTAACTGGTTGCCCAGTCCATTTAAAGATAGAATTCAGAATGTTACTTATGGAAAGAATGCCAAACTTAAACAAAATAGTCCCTAATATCTAAAATATAAATATTTTATATTTATAGACGTCACATTCCATCTTCTCATATGATTTGAATATGGTGAGAAAGACGGCCCATAAATAAGTAATATATGAAATGATAATTCTCATGTCAATGAAGGATTCTAAGAATAAAGGCACAAAAAATGTAAAATAGATTACCAAGATTAACCTGTAATTAATATCTCTTATTGTGAGGAACACAATGATCTATTAAAGACCACAGTTATGGTGATCTCTAGTGAGATTATTAAAACACGCACAGGCACATGTGTTCATACAAATGTAGGCTCATACAATCCAAAATGAAGTCTTAACATGAAATTCTTCAAAATATGTCTTTGTTACCCCCAAACCACATTCCAATTCCTGAAGGAATTTCTGAGCATTCAGTGATTGATGATTCTTTACCATCACAGTTTTTGGTGTCTGAAAATATTTTACGATGTTGGTCTTTCTTGCTAGTCTGTAAGCTCCATGAGGGCAGGATCTATGCTTGTTTTATCCAGCACTGTATCTTCAGCTTCTAGCATAATGCTTGACGTCCTAGCAAACAATGACTATTTGCCAATTGGTTGGTCTTAAAACAAGTAAGAAAGGGTCATATGACAGCAGAATGATGTTCAACTACATTGGTAAAGGATCTGTACATTTGAAATAATTTCTGTCAGTACATTAATTTCTCTTTTCATTGTCATACACTCAAGAGGCATTAAAATTAGAAATAATCCTAATAGGTAAAGAATAGTATCAGCCATACTCAGAGTAAGTGTCCATTTAGAAGTAGCAAATATTCAGAACCTCTTCTGTTGGCAAGCAATTTCTACTTAGGTGGCCTGCTGGCACCTTCAAAACAAGTACAAAAGAGAACTTACCTTCTTCCCCCTCTAAGGTTTTCTTTGCCCAACTTCTCCCTTCTCAGGGCACTCCCATTTTTTCCATTATATAGGTTAAAATATCAGAGCTATTTGACTATTATGGTTCTCCTTTCCTTGTATTTCCTTATATTCAAGTATATCTTTTTGTTATTTGAAAAAATGCTGAGGGCTGTGCTTCCCTGCTCCCTCCTGCTGTGATCCAGTCCATTGCCTTGGGCTTCCTGGATCCCTCCCCAGCTCTGATCTGTGGACATCTGATGCCCACCACATGAATTTTAATAACACTCTCCTTTCGCAAACTTAACTGATCAAAAACCGGCATGACATCTTTATTTTATTGTCATGTTGTAGTAACATTAGCTAAAACGTATTGAGCATTTCATTGCACCATGCATTTTGTATTTATTTTCTTAGGGCTCTGTATTACCTGATTTTCCTTAACTCCATTTATTACTAACCCCCAAAGATGTTGTGGGACTTAGACGCATTCCTTTCCCTCCACACAGAAAGCTTTCCCTCTCCTCTGCCTGGGCAGGCACTTAAAATCCAATTCAAATTCTCCCTGTAGTCATCCCTGACTATTCTTGCTCTATGCCCTCTGTTCTGAGTTGTTGTTGTACGATGCATTGTACAGTTTAGCATTTAGTGCCATGCTATCTTATAGGACAGGATGCCCGTCTTCACAATGACACACACTGGAAAACAGTGTGGTTCTCCTATGAGTCGCCTGACCTATGCAGCTCAACTTAATAAAAACGAGTTTGCTTTAGAGACTGTGAGGCATAAAAACAAGTACCCAACGCTATCTCTGCCATCGGTACATTTGGGGAAACTTTAATCTTGGAATAATTTAGACAGAATAAGGCCAAATAAACTGTGTTTGACAGGGGTGATTGAAAGAGAGCAAGGGGTATTCTTAACTTTAGAAGAAGAAAAGTCAGTGCAGGCTAAGTAAGGTTGCGGTCTTCTCTGAAAAAAGCCTCTATGCAGAACACGGATATAGAAAATCACAGGTTCAGGCACCACCAAAAGCATCACAGCCACAAAAGAGATTGAACTCTATACAAACACAACTTAGGATGATGTGTTAGACGGTGATCGTGACCCATGTCCACCTGAACCAAAAAAGCAGAAGCACTAGGAGAAATATTTAAGATTTGCGTTGGTTTTCAGCAGTGAGAATAAATACCCTGTGTAAGTCATCTGCTGATAAAACCAAGTTAAAGATATTGAGGCCAATCATCAAATGCAGAATATCTCAGAAGAACAGATTTTGTTTGTTCTGTGGAATAACTGGGGTGAATTTTTAGCAGTGTACATAATCTAAGCACAAATTTTTAAAAAACTAAAATAATCTAATATAAAAGCTTATTTATTGCAGTAATATATCTATTTTTAATATTATGACTCATGATTATTAGAAGTTCCAAAGAAGGCAAATTTGATTTAATATTAGTGTTTTTTAGAAATCAGGTTATTTGTTTTGTTTACTTCTAAACCTTACAGTGATAATAAAATTAAAACAATCTTATATGATAAAGAGGTGCATGAGTTTGGATGGGTGCTATACATTTTTAGCAGTGAATGGAACAAATACAAATATGAAATTTGTAGGTGGAATGTGTAGATGAAATATAAATATACTTTTTAGTTATGAAGAAAAATATCCGATGTGGAGACTATTCGTAATTGTTGCTCATGAAGGAAAATGTTTTCAAACTTTTTATTTTATTTTTTTTTATATACACCCATTCCCGTTCTGTATAAGTAACCAATGTTTCTTTTTAATACAGCACCCAACCCCAATTCTTCCTGCCACTTCGAATAATACCTATCCTCCCAATATGAAGTCCGAACCATTTCTGTACGTCCTAGGACGAAAGAAAATGTCGGATGCACAGTACAAATGCTATGACCGCATGCAGCAGTTACCCCCATACCAAGGAGAAGGTAAGAAGATGGATGTATGCAAATATGTTTTCAAGCATCATTAAAGGCTCATTTTCTTCCATGGATAAATATGTGTTGATTAATTTTAATATGCCAGCATTTTTAACAGTGGTTTTCAGATTATGGTATGTTTGTGGATTTCATGTTGGAGACATGTCTACTTTCTTTGCTCAGGCTCACCCAACTGGTTTGGGCTAACAACAGCACCTATGACAAAATTACTACAATAACTCAGTATTCACACCTGGCAAGGAGGAACAATACAGGGCTAAGTGATAGAAACTGGAAAATGACAGGAAGGGAAGTGGAAAATATTGGGCAGAGAATTAGCCTCAGGTGAATCCTGTCAAAACCCTGTATCGCTTGGGTTAATGAGACAATATCTTCCCTTAACTGTCAATGGGTTGGCAACTCTGGCTATTCCTTCTTCTTTTCTACCCCCAGTTCTCAGAGGAATTAGTAAAATCTGTCTCCTAGGAAGGCATTGTTTATCTATTACCTTCTCTCGAATGCTCTATGGGACTGTTCAAATATTCTTTCTCCTCCCTCCCACCTTCGTTCCCTTCATCCCTATCTCTCCCTCTCTTTCTTGTCCGTCCTTCCTTCCTTCCTTTTTTCCATCCTCTTCTTCCTTCCTTCCTTCCTTTCTCTCTCTCTCTCTCTCTTTCTTTCTAAGAACTGACTTCAAATGCTGAGTCTTATTCTTTTGAATACTTTGTAGAGGCAAATCTTCACATTTTAGGTTAGATTAAATTTTGAAAGGAGTGAGAAACTACTTGGAGCCAAAGCTGATAAATACATAAACTGCTCAAACTGAGCATTACTTTAGTCACTAATAAAGTGTGATTCTAAAATAATAAGACTAGTTTTATACATAATCTGTTAACTGTCTACAAATGCAACTCCAATAGGAATTTTGAACAATTGAATTTTAAACCCTTGGATTAAGAATAGAATTATCCAAGGGATGCCTGGGCAGCTCAGTCTGTTAAGCATCTGACTCCTGATTTCTGCTCAGGTCATGATCTCAGGGTTGTGGGATTAAGCCCTGAGTCAGGCCCTGTACTCAGCAGGGAGTCTGAGGATTTTCTCTTGCCTTCTCCCTCTGCTCCTCCCCTGCTCTTGTGTGTATTCTCTCTCTCTCTCTCTCCCTCTCTCTCTCTCTCTCAAGAAAATAAATAGATCTTTAAAAAATTAAGAATAGAGCCATCCAAGGCAACCATTTTTAAGGTTAATGTTTAGGAAGATCTGTATGTTCTAAAGCCATAGAATTTTTTCAAATTAAGCCTCTTATCCAGGGGTGATACTGCATATACTTTCACAAGATTTTTTTGCAGCATTTCTGAAGATGTTTTAAAGGAAAGATTTTGGAGGAAAGATTCCATACAGATGACATGCATGTCTTTTGAAGAGCAAATGGAGAAAACCCATAAAAATGTAAATTTGATTAAAAGTTGATAAAATTAATATCTATATTTTGTTGCTGCTGCTGTTTTTCTAATATTTCCATAGGCACATAGAGAGCTCCAGAATAACTATTAAATGGCTAGATCCTATTGAACACTGTTAAGTCCTGTTGATGATTCTGCAACTTTTTCCAACGTCAATATTAATTTCTTTCTGAATCATCAGGTCCGTATTGCAACCGTACCTGGGATGGATGGCTGTGTTGGGATGATACACCGGCTGGAGTATTGTCCCATCAGTACTGCCCAGATTACTTTCCAGACTTTGATCCAACTGGTAAAATATTTCTTTTTATTTCATATTTTGCTATGAAGCCTTTAGAATTTTCATGGTTCTGAAAAGAAAATCAGATGTAAAGGACACCTATCTAATCATATTCTACATGTTTCAGCACTTTCTGAAGCCTTCCTTCACGTGAAATAGCACCCACTTGTACAAGTATTTCAAGCTCTCCTTATTTTTTAGGTCGCATTACTGGTCCAATGTGCACATGGGTCTCCAATTCTAAGTGAAAGTTAGATTTTTATAAATTTTAAATTAATTTTTTAAGTCTTTTGAAGTTTTAAGTAAAGGTGATTGTTTTTCAGTTTTCAGCTGTCACACCTTCGGTGACTTATGCAAATACTTGATCTAGACTTTCGGTATATGAGACTGATAGAGCATACACAACAGAAATTTTATGTAACACTGAAAGTTACATAAAACTGTCATGTGTAAAGGAAAAGAAATCAGAAGATAGTAACTCTAGACCCTTGCTAGATTTCTGTTCCAACAGTAGATTATTAATATATGCTTGGTAAATAAAACTAATGATAAAATGAATGGATCATACTAACATTCCCCCTCCAGGCCCTGCACGATGTGAGTGGTCAACAAATGTGTGTTAAATTAATAAGTGACACCGAATTCATCTTAGTTATAAAAGTAACATAGGAATACTTCTCATTAAGTATCATTTTTTACTTTTCAAAACATTTTCATGTATATTATCTAAATGTATATACTCACACAATATTTGACACAAAATTGCAAGTGAACCAAGTCTCCTGAGCTCTTACCTAATTTACAAGTCAGCACAACAGCCTTGGAAAAGCATTTGAGAAACAGTATTTCTAATTCCCCATGCACACTCTTGCAGATTAAAAGTATTTTGAGTACTTAAAAAAAAAGTTAATTTCCTGGGGAAGACATATTTTTCCTTCAGGCCTTCATCTAGCCACACTGGTATAATTGGAAGTTGAATCAGGATGCATAGAGAGGATAAGGGTCTAGGGGTACCATCTACCAAGTGGAGTAAGGAAGAAGCTAGGAGGGCTGATGCGATGTATCTCAGAAACGTCAGCTATCCAAATAGATTGGAGGTCTGGAATCCATGATGCTCAGTGGTTGGTGGTCAGGAGGAATGCAAAGAATGTGGAAAGAGATATCTGAGTTTGTCTTACAGCCTCAGGCCAGAGACTAGACACATGAAGGACCAGGGAATGGATTTGGATAGGGGCTGGTGGTAAGTGATTCTCAACTTGGCTAGGAACCTTGAAAACTTAACAAAATCCTGATGCCTGGTACCACCCCAGACATTCTGAATTAATTAGTTTGGAGTATAACCTGGGCATGAGGATCTTTTAAAGTTCTGCTTGTGATGAAACATGCAGTCAAGATGAAAGTGTGTTAAGAAAAGAAAATAAAGAAAAAGGAATAAAGAAAGAGGCAGATGTCTGGAAAGTTCAGCCAGTACACTGAGTAGCTGTACCAATGGCATCAGATGAGACTGAAACAGACAATGGAGGAAGGCTGCTCCCAGAGGGGTAAAAAGCAGTAGCCAGCCAGCTTCAGGGACTAGCGGTGTTAGGGCCAGAAAAACTCTGTTCCAAAAAACTAGATAGAAAATCTGTCCCATTGAAGCATTAACCGAAATTAAGAGACTGAAAAGGGAGTATATATCTTAGTTATAAAAGAGACCCCCATGCTGAATGGAAGCTACAGGCACAGCGCTAAGCCCCAGTTAACAGGCGAGGTTTGCTGCGGAGAGCAGAGGGAGCCTGAGGCTGCAGGGTGTGTTTAAGCTGCCCCACACGATGAACTGGCTGGTGGGGCCCCAGGGGAGCAGGTCATTCCACCTCAAGTTCCAGACCTCTTCTCACAAGATGTGATATAGAAGAACACAGTGAGCCCTCCACACTTCATGGTGCTCATTTTCCTCCTTCCTTCAGTATCCTTTTGGAAGTAGTTCCATGGAAGAGAGTTAGAACATTCAGTCAGTGGAAGGGAAGGTCCTGACAAGAAGGATCTTCACTGAATTATCTGGTCTGAACTAGAAATAGCATTTTTTTTAAAGATTTTATTTATTTGACAGAGATCACAAGTAGGCAGAGAAGCAGGTGGGGGGGGGCGGGAGAAGCAGGCTCCCTGCTGAGCAGAGAGCCCTATGAGGGGCTCCATCCCAGGACCCTGAGATCATGACCTGAGCTGAAGGCAGAGGCTTAACCCACTGAACCACCCAGGTGCCCCTAGAAATAGGATTTTGAAGAGAGGAATCAGTGTTTGTTTCTCGTGTAAGAGACTAGGAAAAAACAACCTTGATTTTCAGATTTTTCCACAAGTTGTTTGGTCAGAGTTTCTACCACCTTTCCTGGTCAACCAGTCCATCTGTGTACCTTTGCTCACTCAGTATGAATCACAAGAGGTTACAAAAGTGAGAATTTCAGTTAAGATAGAAAACAATCATCAAATGGTAAAATCTAGGCAGGAAAGTTTCCAGAATCCAGATCAGAGCAGAGAAATTAGTCTATCCCTGTGTCAGTGTTTAAGAAATGCTTTGGCGCTTCCAACAAGGATGAGATCTGAAATTCTACCCCAGTAAGACAGAAATAATGAAAATGAGATTATAGGGGACTATTTTAAAGACCAATTCAAGCCAGCCACTTCTGAAAATTTTCATTGTGCAAAGAGGAAGGGCTGAGTGCCTGCCCTGCTCAGCACTACTTTCCTGTAAACTCCAACTCAGTGCTGTTTGATGATCATCTTTCTGGCTTTTACTGACTCTTCCCAATAAATGATGCTTCATTCATCTGGACCTGACAACTACATTAGAGATAACTTGATTGGCATAAAGAGCTTTTCTGTAAAAGAGGCTACAAGGCCATTCCAAAGCAGCAACAGGCTCTTGCCAAAGTGGCTATAATTATTGACTAAAAGGCAAGTTTTTGGTCAGCAAAACAGGGATTTCCAGGCATAGATCCATCTAATCAGCCTGGTTTTTAGAAAGAACCCTCTCAAGTGGGGGAAAAATCCACTTCAAAAGAAAAAAAAAATCTTAAAAATATGTATATTCAATATACTTAAATTCGTTAGGATTTTACCATTGACCCAAAGCTATATTTTAATAATAAACAAAACAGTTTAATGAAATGACAGAGATTTCATTTTAAGATGAAGTGTTCGGTAAAAGACAGGTTGTGATAGAGTGAATAATAGCACTAAAATTCAAAAGAGGCTGGTAGCCTGTAGGAATATGCTAGAATGTAAAAAGCACATTTAACAAGGATATGCTTAAGGCGCTGCCCTTAATGTCAAACACTCAATCAACGTTAATGGCAAAGAGCCAAGGTCAATATACAGTTTAGGACCATGATTCTCACCCTGATACCCTTCGGAATTGGTGAGCTTTTTAAAAATGCTGATGCCTGGTTACCTCTTCAGATAAGCAAATTTGAATCTCTGGGGATTGGGCCTGAGAATCTGTAAAAAGCTCCCTGCTGTGGATCTGGAGTGAAATAAGCATGCTGTCCTCTTCATGGGGCAATCCAAACAGAGTATTTCAGAGGGAAATACCAATATCGAGCACGTGCCAAGTGGCTCTAGGTTGTGAAGGGACACCAAGCTCTGTATTGTGAGTAAATGGGGATGTTCGGTTTGGAAAAGGAAGTTAGATAGACATGCCCTTTCTTCGAATATTTAAAGATTTGCCAGGTGGAGGAGGACAAGTTCTTATAGCTGCAATGAGTAGAACCAGGAAATGCCTAGACCCAGACTTTGGTGACATCAGAACAAAATAATATCTCCTACAGTCTTGTCTGTGATTGAAACAGACTTTTTCAGGAGGAACATCCCGACCTTCTCCACAGAATATATTTTGCCTTTTGTAGCTAAATAACTTTGTCAGAATTTCCTTTTGATAAAATAGTAAGCTACATTCTGACAATATAATAAAGATAAAATGCTTCATTACAAACCACTTTTTTAAAATTGCAGATAAGCTTGGAATGGTCATCATCGACAAATAGCATTAGCAAAATCATCGACCAGTTGTCAATATCCGTTTTTCTATGCTGATTAGTCCTAACGCTTTCTGAAATATTGTTGGTGTCCATGGGTGATTCTTTAAATAGTTTTTGTCCGATGACTGTCTCAGCAAATTCACAATTTAAAATTTTTCTATGTAACTTTCTAACAAATTTAAATTAAGCAATGATGATTCTAATAGGTTTGCTTGAAAACATCTTTTGCTTGAAAAAGTGTGTTTTCAGCTGCTTGAAATAATTGTTGGAGTGCAATTTGAGTACATACAAACAAATCTACAATTTTAAGTTTGAATCTGATGTTTAGTTTCAGTCATACAATGAAAAACTTTGAATTACACTTAAAAACTGCCAAAGATAAAAGAATTTTCATACTAGCCATTAGCATATTGATTGACTAACCAGAACTACTGATAGAAAATTATTTTAAATATTATCAGACCTCAGTGATATTTCAGACAAGTTTTTTTTACATGAATTGTTTTCCTTTTCTTTCTTTTAAAAGATTTTATTTATTTATTTGACACAGAGAGAGAAACAGCGGGAGAGGGAACACAAGCAGGAGCTGAGGGAGAGGGAAAAGCAGGGAGCCTGATGGGGGGCTGGATCCCAGGACCCTGGGATCATGACCTGAGCCGAAGCCAGACGCTTAGCGACTGAGCCACCCAGGCA
>RCUC01111608.1:0-12729 GCA_003697995.1 Taxidea taxus jeffersonii
GCTGCAGCAGCAGCAGTGAGGGTCTGGGGCTGGGGCCCTGGCAGCAGGCCGTGGAACAGGGCTGCTCTAACCTTTCGCTTCACAAACACTTAGTTAGGGCAAGCATCCCTGTGGATTACTCACTCATCCATTCTACTTACCCCCGCAAAATAATTGAAATTGTTACTTAATCCAGTAACCCCCACATCTTAGAAGAGAAGGAACTTTGTAATTCCAAAATTCTAGAGGCCTTAACTTGAGTGGGAATATGAATCACTCGTGGAGCTTGCTCAAATGCAGACCCCCTAGACCCTCTCTCCAAAGATTCATTTTCAGCAGTACTGGTTTGGGTCCAGGGAATTTCAATTTTTAGAAGTCCTTTGGGTGACTCTGATGCAAGTGTTCTGAGGCCCACGCTTTGAGAAACATTGTAACCTGACTGTATTGTTTCACAGGTAAAGCAGCAAGAGAGTCCCAGAGTGGTGAAAAGACTTATTTGAGGCCACAGAGCTAGTCAGTGAAATTCCAGGCCCAGAACTCAGGTCCGCGGACTCCTAGTCCATTGTGGGTTTTTTGTTTTTAATTTTTTATATTATTGTTAACATATAATGTATTATTTGTTTCAGGAGTACGGGTCTGTGATTCATTAGTCTTACACAATACACACTGCTCACCACAATCTCCCCAATGTCCATCACTCAACCATCCCATCCTTCCCACCCCTCTCCCCTCCATTAACCCTCAGTTTGTTTCCTGAGATTGAGAGTCTCTTATAGTTTGTCTCCCTCTCTGGTTTCATCTTGTGTCGTTTTTCCCTCTCCACTCCATCCTCCCCACCCCCTCACTAGCCTTAATAGCTATACTGCTCAGAGATTAGCCCTCAGCTTCCAGGAATATCCATATGGACCAAGCTCAGAGAACCCTGGCTCCGAATCACCCCAGGATGCAAGAGTTCTCAAGGGTCATAGTTAGTGCCAAATAAATATTTGTTGACTTGATAAATCCCTAGCTTTTTTACAAGAAAGAAAAAGAAAAAAGGAGGTTCTAGTGAATCTGCAGGTAAAAGAGTAAGACTCCTTGTCAGGTGCCTTCTTACAGCATCTCCTCTCCATAACATTGCCCTTGATTCAGGCTAATGTAGTGAGTACTTATTTAAGCACTTATTATTTTCAAGACTCCGTGCTCTGTGCTTAAAAGATAGAAAAATAAAAGTCTACTTTTCTATTCTGATGAGTGTCACGAGAGTAACACATTGTAGGGGTTCAACAAAGAAATGTGTATCTATTCGGGGAAATCAGAATATACCTTATTGATCGGGGTGCCTGGGTGGCTCAGTGGGTTAAAGCCTCTGTCTTCGGCTCAGGTCATGATCCCAGGGTCCTGGGATGGAGCCCCGCATCGGGCTCTCTGCTCAGCAGGTAGCCTGCTTCTCCCTCTCCGCCTACTTGTGATCTGTCTCTCTGTCAAATAAATAAATAAAGTATTTAAAAAATATATACCTTATTGAGATGTCTTTTGAGATGAATCTTAAAGGATAAGCAGTATTTCAATGGGTAAAATATGAAGGGAAGGTGGTCCAGGTGGGATCCATCTCACTGGTAGCAAGATGGGAAAGAAATTGAAAATAGCCCACTTTGGCAGTCTCTTGGGCACCAATGAGAAAGTAAAGGGATTATAAAATCAGAGAGATCAAGAGAGACCCTGCGGTGGAAGACTTACAGAATTAGGATGCAAAGTTTGGTCTAAATCTGAAACACTGAGGAATCATTGAAAATGCTTTCTTGCTTTGCTGTTTTAAAAACATGTTTCTGCTAAAGGTGTTGTGTCGGGTCAGCAGCTGGGATAGCCAGGAGGCAGGGAAGACCAGCTGGGTAGATAGTCAACTTGAGAGCGAGATAACGAAGGTGAGGTTACAGCCAGAGGCTTTAGTGTGAGACCATAACCATTGATAGTGGGATGTGGAGGAGAGGAGTATGAGGATGACTCTACAGTTTCAAACTAGGGCAACTGAATGATCAGACATGGAGAAGGAGAGAAATAAAGCTGATTTGGTTTGGGTGGTAGTGAAAAATGTGGTGTTGAATACTAAAATGAAAGCTTCATAGACCGCATACAGCTACTCAGTAAAAAGCTGGAGATGCTGGAGTTGCAAATGGGGAGACAGGGGTTAGCAGGGGCTGTAGAGGAATCATCCACATAGATGAGATCATGGAGGCTGCTAGAATAGGTGAGAGCAACGAGATAAAAAGTATAAAGGAAAACAGTGAAGAGGGCTATAATGGTTACAAGTTTCAATTCCAAGTAACAGAAAGCCCTAAGCCTTATGATTTCAATAGTACAAGGAATTTGTTGACTCACGTGACTGAAAAATCCCCGCTTCTGACCAGCCTACACAATCAGGGGTCTGGATCCATTATGCTTCAGTTCTCTCAGCTCTGCTCTGTTCTGCCTTTTGACTTCATCTTCCTACTAGATTGCTTCAAGGTTGTAAGATGGTGGACAATAGCAATTAGCAGGTAGATTGATGTGCTTTATCATTTATATCCAAGAGGAGAGAAAGCACTGGATTCCCTCAACTACGAAAATTAAGACTTGAGCTTTGATCTCACGGAGTCACCATAGGTCACCGGTAAACGTTACATGGTGATGGCTCTGGTCTGCTTTCCCCTGAACCATTACTGTGGTAGGGAATGGGTTTATACTCGTGGCCTTAGATCAGTCATCACTTACCACTAGAGGTGGGATGGGATCGATTTCCCCTAATTTTCTCAGCTGCCATAGAGTGGGGAGATAGATGTAATTTGAAGTTGACTAAAAGGTCCAAGGACAGATTCTTCTAAAGGCACAAGACTGGTAGGAGAGAGGAGCTCTAAGGGAATTGCACTGCCATGGAACCCCAGGCAGGAGAAAATTTCCAAGTGGACACACTAGTCAACAAGGTGGTAAGGATGATGACTGACAAAAAAAAAATCACTTGTTTGGGTGACTAAGAAAATTATTGGTGGCCTCGAGATGGCCACTTCAGGTGAGAGTTGGTCATCCATGAAAGAGCAAAAGACAGAGAAGGAAATGGCAGGTGAGAAGGTGATATGGGGTGCATCCCCTCAGAAAGACGGACAGTGACAGAAGAAGAGAATAGTTTGGGAGCGAAGGGAAATTGCTTATGCCTTTTAGGAAAAGGGAGATGAAAAGGGGATGTTTGTGGGCTGTGGAGAAAGAGCAAGAGGGATGAATGATGTAAAGGGTGGAAACGCGAGTGCAGCATGACTTTGAAGAGACAGGAAGGACCAAGGTCAACTATGCATCAGGGAGGTGTGTTGGGAGGAAACTGGGCACCTCTTCCTCAGAGATCAGCCTAGGAGGGGAGCCAGGGTGAAAAGGGGAATGCTGATGTGGAAGAGAGTTGAGGGAACTGGGAGACACATGCCTGTAACTTTCTCAGTAAATTCACCTCTGGAGGGCGAGAGTGGCTGGCAGCCCCAGGCAGGCCCTGGAGATTTGGACCAACTCTGCAGGAATTCATTAGGAGGCTACAAAATATGAATGAAAGGACCCAAGATTTGTAGGCCAGTCTGGTACCTTGTAAAAAAAAAAGGCACAAAAATGTTTCTGGCCTTTGACCCAATAATCTCTCTTCTGGGAATAGATGCCATGAACATAACTGAAAAGGAAGTACAAACTATTTGCAAAAAGATGTTTACCGCTGCCTGTTCATAACAGGAGAATCTTGGCAAGTACCCAAATGCTCCACAATCGGGGAATGGTTAAGTACACCATGGAACATTAATATGATGGAATATTATATAACCATTGCAAGTGATAAATAGGAGTTCTCTGTCAAAACATGAAGAAAGTATATACAGAAAAATGTTAGGTGAACGAGGTACAGTATGAAATAGGATGGATGAGTTGATTTCTACCACAGAAAATGATGCTAATACAATGGTATGGTTCATAAAAGGTCACTGAATTATGTAAACGGTTGGTGTGAGGAGGTGGAGAGATTTTTTTTTCCCCTTTATAAAATTGTTTAAACGCACATTTTTTAAAAAGCTGTCAAGCAGCTGAAGCCAGTCAGCATGCCTTTGTAGTGATGCTGACCTGCAGGGCTCTCAGGCAATCTCCCTTTGCAGAGAAAGAAAGAGAGAGAGCCATTCAGAGCCAAAGACTGGTAGGGTGGAGGGTCAGGAAGGCATCGGTCAGAGGTCTGAGGCAAGAGATGTCCTAGTTCTTTGCTGAAATAGCCCATTGTGGTGCAGATTTGTAGGGAGTCGAGCAAAGATGGGAAGAGATAAGGGTACTCAGGCAATTGGGAGGAGGGGGGAGCCTGAAGACCCCAGGGAGGGGAAAGGTTGTGGGAATAATGGAAGTGAGTAGGTGGGAGCTTTGGGTACCCATGCGGGTACCATGGGACAATGACAAGATGAGAACTAACCATGAGGTATGGTTGGGAGCAGGGTAGAGAGAGGTCCTTGGAGTGAAAGAGCTAGAAGGACAGGGATGTTGGATAGACGGATCTGGAATGAACAGAAAAGTATAACAAACACAATGGCCATCCATTCATTTATTCATCGAACAAATATTATGGAGATTTAACCATGTCCCAGGCACTGTCGTTGGCACTAAGGAACCAACACTGTGATTTGCCCCCGCTAGACCACGCCCCGCGTTTCCTTCCTGCAGCAGGCCCTACTGTATGATTGGTATTTAGTTACTTTGGGCTATGAGGATATAGAAATGAGTTCTGTTGGTCTTTTAAAGCAGGATCCACCCAGGTTTCTAGAGCCTGTGGAGGGGAGGTCATCAGGGTCTGCTGACCTGTCCCAGAGCAGCTGGGAGAGTTGTTCCCCAAGGACAGGGGCACAGCAGAGATGGAGGGGTCAGGTTTAAAAAGGAGGGGATAGGAGACACCATCCTTTCTAGAACCAGAAGAAGTGACACGAAGATGGATACAGGGACATGTTAAGATGTACTGAGGTGGAGAGTGGCATGTCTGGAAACCATTCATGGACGTTCTCAGGGTTTTCCATGAAGTCATTCAATTTACAATTTGCTGGGCATCTGCCTAGCCACACAGCTCTGGACCAGGGATTGTGGGGCCTGTAGAGATGAGAACACTCACTACTATTCTCAGAACACTTACAAAGCTGTAAAATCTGAGTTGGTTTTGAGAACTGGGGCTTAGGAAGAGATGATCTACTCCTGAATCCCCCAGGGAAGGAAGAAGCAGTGACGAGAGGGCTTTGTCCCTCTCCTGAGTTCCAGGAAACGTGGGGCTGGAAGCGAGAACACTGTCTTAGGCAGGGTTTCCAGGGCTCACCCGGAGGCTAGAGGGGTAGAGGGGTAGAAGGCTGAGGCAGGGCTGGGGAGGGACTACTGGACAGGGGAAAGCAAGGGTGGGCGAGTGATGGGGACTGGTCCTGGGAAGGCGACAGAGATCCTTCTCTAGAGCCTTACCTTATCTGGGGGAGAATGGGCAAAGGCCTTCAGACCAAATGGTATGATGCCTGGTGGCAGAGAAAGCCTGAGCACACAGACACCAGGAAAGGCTGGAATGATGGGATCTGGCTCAGGAGCTATCCACCAGCGCAGTCCCTCTGCCAGTCCACCTTGGAGGCTGCTGGCACCAGAGGTGGGGTATGGAGGGTTGTTTAGTCAGAAACACTTACTGAACTCACACAGTTCTGGTTTCTAATTCTTACTCTGCCATCTACTAACCATGTGTCCTTGGACAGGTCACTTCACTTCTCCAAGCCTCAATTTCTTCATCTGTGAAATGGGTTTACTCCTCTGGAGGATTTCATGAAATCATGTATATGAAGGCCCTCCAGAGTGCTGTATAAGCCATCAGTTCATGCTGGCTAGTATTTTTATTAAGAACCAGGACTAGTTCTGTGAGGGATACAAAGAGGAGCAAGATGCAGCCCTCCTCCCACCTTCCTGCTAGAACTTCCCTTAATGAGGAAAGACAGATATAAACAAGGGATCACAACCAACTAGAATTTAGTGCAGTAATTGTTAAAACAGTAGCATGCCTGCTATGGGAGCCTGGAGGAAGAAATAATTAGTTTTGCCTGGAGAGGTCAGGGAAGGCTTCCCAGAGGAGGAGGCATTTGGGCTGGACTATGAAGCGGATCACCTGGCAGAGAAGAGGGAGAAAGCATTACAGGAGAGCAACTGCCTTGAGCAAAAGCAGGGAGGCATGCAAGGGCAGCGTGGGCTCGGGGAATGGTGCCTGGCGCTACTAGCCTGCAGCCTGGCAAGGCGAGGTGAGTAGAGAGCTGGAGGGTCTCTTGGGGCCCCTACGAGCCTTGAGCTAAGGGCCTGACCTAAAGTGTGCAGATGGCTTTCTGCTGCAGCGGGCGATTTCTGAATTTTTGTCAGCAAGGGAGTAGCGTGCTCAGGAGAGAAGGCTCTGGTGGGACGGGGAACAGAAGGAAGAAGTTAAGAGCAGGTGCAGGGACACCAGCAGGAACCTGAGGCTCAGCTCAGACCCTGCCCCCTGCAGCCACCCTCCAGGACTGCCCCAAATGATTTTCCGTGTAGGGATCCAGTCTTCACTGTACCCATAGCCTCCAGGGCCTGCTGCCCCCCCCCCCCCCCCCCCCCCCCGCCACGGGTGAGAGGTCCCCCCTGGTGAATACGGTGCCAACACACTGTGGGCCCAGAGTTCTCCTGCCATTCTGGGGGTGCTCTGTGAGCCCACACCAGTTGGGGGACTGTGAGGAGGCAGGCAGCCTTGGAGTCTTTCACAGGAGGAGTGAAAGGACAGTCCCCACCTGTTAAGTTGATTTTCCTTTTCAAAAAGAGAGAGCTTTGCTGATGAAGAGCGATAAGTGTCTTTCACTGGTGAGGAAAGGATTTTAATAACGTCTGCTGATGACTCTTGCCCTGTTCCACCGAGATACAGAGACTCATTCTTCTTTCCTTTAATAACCCGACATGGCCACGCCGGGAGGGAGCCAGCTCTGGCAGCTCCCTTCTCCTCGCCCCAGTGACACGCAGCCCTGCTCCCCCAGCTCGGTCCTTTCCTGTGTCCTTGGTCTTCCTCTTTTCCCTGCTGCCAGATCCCACCTCCCTATTCTTCCCTCCCCTGCCTCTCATTTGTCTGAGTCAGGAGGGGCTGGGGATACCTTATTAACAAAGAACTCACTCCAAAGAGATCCCTGAGCTGGTCAGTGGGGGAGTGAGCTCCCCGTCGCTTTGGTAGTGATCACATAGGCTGGAGATCTTGCCAAGGAATTTCATGTTAGGATATAAAACGAGGTTCTCAGACTTCAGTTTACTCTAGGATCACCTGTGGCACTTATTCAAAATACAGTTCCAAGCCCTGCCCCCAAGCTTCCGCTCTCTGGGTCTGCAGAGGACCAAGGAATTGCAGCTTCCATAAGCCCCTCAGGAGACCAGGGCAGGAGACACTTGGGTGAGCTTGGACAAGCTGCTGCCTCAGACTGTCCTGCTAACCCAAGCTAACAGCCTTTCCTCCAACACCACCTGCTCTCCACAATCCACAGAAATCCTGACCCATTTTGATGGTCTAGGAGCTTGAACAGTATGGTATGGGACACCTGGTTTGCTAATCGCGGGAACAACACTTACTGAGCACATGAGTGTATGTGCATGTGCTTACAATGGTAAGCACTTTGTATGCCTCTCATCTGGTCCCCCGATTGCGCTGTGAGCATGCCCTTTACGGCCCCGGCGCCAGCCATTTTCCTGGGCCCTGCCCCTAACCCCACTCCATGTGGCTCACAGCAAGCCTATTGGAGAGAGGCTACCGGGAGGAAACACTTGGGAAAACCCGCCATGGAAACATCTTTACCCATAAGAAGCTCAAAGGGAAATGGTCCTCAAACGAAGAAAGCTATTTTTCCAATTATTTCCCTTCCCCAGGTCTTCCTGTGTATGGCCTGATATCCCTCCTCCCAAGTAATTCCCTCCCTCCCACACGCCACACCCTTGAACTCAATTCCCAAACTACCCCGTTTGCCACCCGTCTCCCGGCTTCTCACATCTATAACATGCAGATTTCCCTTGACACCTTCTCTCCTGCAAACCTTACCCCGAACCTGGGTGACCCCTCCCTGCGGCCTCTCTGGGCTTCACCCCTTGATTGTTTTCTGGCCTCACACCAGCCCCCACTACTATCACCTCTTCATGCCTGGAAGGCTCCCTTCATCACCCTCCTACCTAGAATTCTGTCCTCCACTCTTCCAAGTCTCCTAGGGTGCTGAGCGTCAGTTACATCTTCCTAAGCTCGTCGCTGTCATCTTGATTTACCTTGCTTCACCATCTGCATTGGCTCCACATTGTCTTCCACACAGAGTCCGGATCCCCTGAACCCCAACCCACGTCTCCCTGCTTCAGCCGTGGGAATCCTTCCCTGCCCGTGTGCTGTGCTCTCTCCAGCCACAGCCCTTTGCTTTGGCAGTTTCTGCCACCAGACAGGACCCCAGCCCATTTTCTCTCACCCCAACCCTTCCCTCAGTAATGGCCCAGTGCCCAGCTCCTCATCCGCCCCCCCCCGCCCCCCACAGCCTTCTCTAGCTGAGCCCACCTTCCTTTACGGTGAATTCCCCGGCACACAGTGAGTACGCTTAACACCCCCTGCTCTCACACTTATTTATTTGTTGTCTTAGAATTATTCTAAGGTTGTTTCAGGTCTGTGTATTTTTCTCTCCCCAGCCAGATGCTGTTGTTTAAGAACAATAACCAGACCTTCTTGCTCTTCGTCTCTTGTGTGCCACCCCCCCCCATGCTCCACCAGAACACAGGGAATGGCTTTAGTAACTTTGCATCAAATTGAAACAATTCCTAAATGACCATCCCTTTAATTACAATGAATGACTCTGAAGTCCAAAGCCAGTGGAGTGTGTGCTTTGCGGATGGAAATGATCAGATGATATAATGGGGACAAAGAACATAGGACTAAAAGGTAGACCACCTGCTTTATAGTCACTCATTTTCTACGTAGCAGTTGTATGATCCAGGGCAGGTCGCTGCACTCCTCTGTCCTGAGGGGTCAGGCCAGATGCTGCGAGACCCTTTGCAGCTCCCACATTATGCTCTGTGCTGACCTGCCACCCTCTCTCCCAGCCAGAGAGCAAGGACACATGTGTCTCTCTGGATCTTCTTTTACTTACATGCGAAACGCAGGCTTTGGTAATAGTAACTAATTTATAGAGTTGTCGTAAGGATTAAATGCAACAATTCAGAAGGCTCTTGGCCCAGAGCCTGGCCCGAAGAAAGTGATAATAAATGGTAGCTATTATTACGTCACTTGGCCAGGGTTGAGAGAAGGCGATGTGCTCACGGGAGAAAAGATGGTGGGCCCCTAGGGTTCTGATCCAAGTAGGAAATCCCAGTGTCCATGATGCCATCTGAGCCTGGAAGAGGTCAGGCTGGGGTCCTGCCCAGTGGCTTGCAGTGGCTGGAGCGCCAACTGTCCCATTCATGACAGCACTGCTGGCAGTTGGGGTGACCCTGCTGTATAGTCCCATCGATTTTCCCATTACCCGTTAATGCTGTGTATTAAAGGCTTTGCAGATCCACTGTTACCTTCTTTCTTTATTATCTCCGGGGCCTGTCCAGCTGCTTGGGAAGCTAAATTTCCTTCCCCAAGAAAGCTCTCCTGAGGGTGAGGTACCTCTCCTTGGGCAGCGCTTGGAAGCCAGGAGCCTCAGAGTCCCTCTTGGCTCTCTCCTTGGGCCATGCACACACTGACAAGGACCCCGCAGTAGCGGAGACTTGGGGCCACCACACAACCCACTGCCAGCTGCAGGGGGAGATCCCAGTGAGGTCTTCACCACGCCGCTGGGTGTCTCCTCTGGTTTCTATCTGGTCTCAGCCTGTTTCCGGTGAAACTGCCTTTACCTGATCCTCCCCTCCCAGGCTGCTCACCTTGCTTCCTCTTGGCCCCGTCTGTCTCTGCCCCATCCCAAGTTCTCTGCCCCAGCCCTGCCTCCCGAAGGTTTCTTTGTTTAGCGATTCCATGTCATATTCTAGATCCTAATCCATTGGCAAAAGAAGCCCTATTCTGAACTTCAGTTTGCCTCGATATTCTTATTTGGAAAATGGGACTATGAGTCCTCTCCTTAGGACCAGGGGGAGATGGAGTCCAGATGGTTCTCTGAGCAAAAGAGGCCAGGAGAACAAGCACTGCTATTATTTTTGAGGTATGACCAAAGATAATGAAGCTGATATTTCATACTACAATCATCTATGCAAATTAATTATTTTCTCATTCACCTTGAAAAGCAAACCAGCAATTCAAAGATGTATATGCAACCAGTGCTTGGCTGGCCTCCTCATCAGCATGTCTGCACCCTCTGAGGGCAGATTGGAATTTGGGATGTGATTGATCAGAATTAAGTCTGGTGAACAAACTATGTGATCAAACAGAATATTATTCGCCTCCCTTGCAATGCTGTAAAATAAGGAGATGACTTGATTGTTAAATTGGTATTAAGGGAGTTTTTTTTAGAACTCAGTGAGGAGTTCTAAAACATTCTTCGGAGTAAGTGTTGCTTCCCAGGGTGACAGTTTTGAAGGGAAAGGCACTTACATGATTAAGTCTTGATCTACTGGTATATTAAACAGAAACTTGTTTGGTGGCAGGTGAAAGAAGGCCCTAAAGGGAAAAATAATTTATTGTCTCAGGGACTGAAACATCCACGGTTAGGTCCTCTTTCAGGAATGGCTGAATCCAGGGGCTGAAATTATATATTCAGGACCTGATCTTTCTTGATTTTCTCAGTTCTTTTCCTATGCTTTCTGTTTGCCCTCAAGCAGGCCTTCCATACTCGGTGGGCCCCAGCTGCTTAATCTTCAAAAGCAGTGGAGAAGAGAGCTTCACTTTCCCGGCAGTTCCCAAAAAAGCTCCAAGATGGATTCTCACTGGCCTGGCTTGTGTGATGCCCTTCCCAAAACCATCATCCTGGCCCAGGGGATGGAATTTCCTGAGTGACCAGGTCTAGGTCAAATGTGTTTTTTGGAAACCAGGTTTATCCCACATGGATCAAGAGAAGGCAGGCAGGGGGGTGCAGTACACAGAGGAAAAAATGCAGTACTAGTTCCAGAAGAAGGGCAAGTGCTTGCTTGGCAGACAAAAACAGAAAACATGCACTATGGCTTCTTTTTTTAATGGGTTTCATAGTTGCTGTATTAAAGTAACGGAATCATGAAAGAGTTTCTTTTAAAATATTGTTTTGTTCTTGTGTAACAGTTAACAAAGTAAATAGAAATGCACATGTCCCTCAAAAGCCATTTGCTCTTGAGGGGGGAAAAAAAAGCACTTCATTCATTTCTGGTTGCATTTTACAGTGTCCTTGCACTGAAATGTAAGGGCGTTTGTCTGGAGAGGTTTCCAGGAAGGTCTAACCCATTAGCATGGATATGTTCTCATTTGTTCTCCCCTTTATGAAACATCTGGCTGGTAAGTTGGGCAACACTGTCTGGTTATAGAGTAGAATTAAGGTTTTCTTTTTTTTTAATAAAGATTTTTTTTTAAGATTTTATTTATTTATTTGACAGACAGAGATCACAAATAGTCAGAGAGGCAGGCAGAGAGAGAGAGGAGGAAGCAGGACCCATGCAGAGCAAAGAGCCCGATGCGGGGCTCGATCCTAGGACCCTGGGATCATGACCTGAGCCAAAGCCAGAGGCTTTAACCCACTGAGCCACCCAGACGCCCCTAGAATTAAGGTTTTCAAACCCTGTTTAGAAGTAGAACCCATTTTGCAAATACCATCTCCTCCACCTGTCGAACAGATGACAACAGAGCTGTTCCGGGTGACTGGGGGTAAGAACCCCGAATCCCATCTGCTGAGCCCTCTCCTCCTCCTGTTTTCACCCTTTCCCTCAGCCTCTGATTCATGATTGCAGAATCCCGAGGCTTCAGGAAATGCAATGTGAAAACCACGGGCATAAGCAAAGGAACTAGCTCTCTAGAACAAAGTCTGGGGCTTTGGTTTCAGCACTGTAGATGGAAGACAAGCAGAACAGACATTTATTGAGCACCTACTGTTCAGAGGCTATACCTTCCTTATGGCATGTAATGCCTACAACATCCCCATGAGGAAGGAATTATTATCCCTTTTTGCAGAAGGGAAGATTGAGCCTCAGAATATCATGAAACTGACAAAGTACAGAACTTGTCTCAAAGCCAGGTCTTTTTGATTCAAAGTGCCCCATGCCTCCATGGATGTTCATGGATTATCCCCTCTATGCCAGGGGTCATATAGGGGCTTGGATCCAGATTATTTCCTTGGATCCTTTCAAAGCCCTTCCCCTGAGGGAAAGGATCCAGATCACAAAGAGAACATATTGTATGGCTTTATATAAATTTCAAAAATACATTTACCTGATCTATAATTATGGAAATCAGAAATAGTGGTTACCCTTGGTAGAGCAGGGATGGAGTGGGGGGGGGTAGCTGCTGACTGGAGAGGAGGCTGAGGGAGTCGTGTGGGGTGCTGGGAATGCTGTGTGTCTTGATCGGGGTGATGGTCGCCCAAGGGCACACATATATAAAAATTCCCCAAGCTACACACTTAAGATTCGTGTGATTTATTACATGCGAGTTATACTTCAGTTTTACAAAATTAAGCCCCTACTATTTTTTTTAATTATCATTGTACACATGAGAAAACTATGGTTCAGGAAGGAAACTGGTCTAGGGTCCCACGGTCAGGATTGGAATCGTTGAAGGACTGGGTGGTGTCCTCTTCCTGGCATGGGCGCTCATCTCGG
>RCUC01111615.1:0-24355 GCA_003697995.1 Taxidea taxus jeffersonii
ATTTTTATTATTTTTTTAAAGATTTTTATTTATTTATTTGATAGACAGAGATCACAAGTAGTCAGAGAGGCAGGCAGGGAGAGAGGAGGAAGCAGGCTCCCCGCTGAGCAGAGAGCCCGCGGGGCTCGATCCCAGGACCCTGAGACCATGACCCGAGCCGAAGGCAGAGGCTTTAACCACTGAGCCACCCAGGCGCCCCCACTCTGTATACATTTTGAGGCCTTCCTAGGACCTGAATTTGGGGAATGGATAGAAGAGTTGAACGTAGCTTCTTCCTTCAGGAGCTAGCTCACAGGCCAGTGACCTAGATCCCTGGAAGCACTAGAATGTGACAACAGTGTAGAGCACTGGCTACGCCACCAGCCTGGCACATGCAGAGGCTTGGAGGGAGGGGCATGGGTTGAGAGCTGATGGCCTGGGGTCCTTGCAGCTCATAGTCTTGATTGGACTTGGCCTTCTGGGGAGGGCTGGGCTTTCCCCACCTTCCGCCAGTGCCCTTGCAGGGCTGGACACCCGGTCCTGGAGGGGATCTGGGGGTTCACATCCCATGAGTTTGGGGTAATAAAAACCCCCAGAGGGGAAGGACCTGTCCACACCAGGTAACATTCACTTACCTCTTTCAAGCTCTCTAGATTAAAAAACAAAACTCTTCATGTTTACCATGAGTTGAAATTTTTTTAAGTTGCAAAATGTAGGTGCATGTATTTCTCTTTGGGTAACTTCTACAGTTTACATCAGTTAGTTTATGTACTTTGTAAAAGAAAGAATGCTCTTTTTTTTTTTAATTTTTTAAAAAAGATTTTATTTATTCATTTGACAGAGATCAGAAATACGCAGAGAGGCAGGGGGGAAGCAGGTTCCTCGCTGAGCAGAGAGCCCAGTGTGGGGCTCGATCCCAGGACTCCAAGATCATGACCCGAGCTGAAGGTAGAGGCCCAACCCACTGAGCTATGCAGGCACCCCAGGAAGAATGCTTTTCTTGAGAAAAATAGTTCAGGGGCGCCTGGGTGGCTCAGTGGGTTAAAGCCTCTGCCTTCGGCTCAGGTCATGGTCTCAGAGTCCTGGGACCGAGCCCTGCATCGGGCTCTTTGCTCAGTGGAGAGCCTGCTTCCCCATCTCTCTTTGCCTGCCTCTCTGCCTACTTGTGATCTTTCTCTCTCTGTTAAATAAATAAATAAAATCTTTTTTAAAAATTTAAAAAAAAGAAAAAAATAGTTCAGCGAAAGCATATTTCATGTCCAGAAATTTGTGATATATGCCAGTTCCTTCTGGTTTTTTGTTGTGCTGGTGGTGGTGTTCTTGGCTCTATGTTCATCATTTGCGGGGAGGTTAATTTTCAGTATGTCCTTCTGTCTCTTTCTGGTGAGATCGCTTCAGTGTGTCTTGACATGTCACAGTCACTCAATGAAGAAGGGATCAGGAGTGGTGATCCTCTTTTGCAGATAAGGGAGATGAGGCTCAGAGGTGGGGCTGTGCCTCCTACCTGCCTTGCCAGTGCTTTGTGCTCCTGGTTCCTCTCTGTACATCCTCCTTGTCTGATGGGTAGTTAATTGGCCAGTAGGTTTGCAGGACCTCTGTCTGTGTAGGGCTGTTTGGAAGGTGGCCTCACTGGCAGCAGGGGATGCTAGGACACTGGTTCCTGACTGAGAAGCTTGGGTCTAATATGGAATCTTGGATTTGATAGTGGGCTCCCTTCTATCCCTTCCAGGGCCTGCCATGGTCAGAGTGAAGTCTGTGGTGGGGCAGGATTGGCTGGCTCTCATGAGCTGTACTCATCAAGATACCCTGGAAAAGGCTTGGTGCCCTGCCCCTGCTCCCCCCACCCTTCTCTTCCCTGGGGACTCTGCCTGGTATCCAGGAATGCTGTCTCTCTGCACCTCCCTGCCGTGGTGGTCCTGATGCACTGGGCAGGGGGATGACTGGTGGGGCACTTGAGGCCCAGCCTGATGTCTGGGAGTGGATGGGGGTCAGGATTCTAAGACCAGAGGCAGCCCTACCCTCAGAAGGACCTTGCACAGACAAGTCCTCTAGGGTCATTGTCTTCAGTCCCTTCCCAGACTGTAGGCTGGCTGCCTGCCATTGAGCTTGTCCCCTTCATGGCACCCTCTCCTCACACAGGGGAGTAGGTGTTATCCCTGGCTTGGGGACCTACTTTCCTGCAAAGGCAAGTTCTGATCTGGCCCTGTGAGCAGCAACACTACTTTTTGCTGCTCTCTAGCTGCCCGCCTCCCAGAGTGCTTGGGATGAGTTGTGTGACTCAGATAAGGAAACAGACTTGAAGGGAAAGCAGCCACCACTGCTCATATACCCTGAAGGCAGTTGCTTTCCAGGCCTGACTGACCCGGGCACTCTGCTTTGAGTAACTGCTGATCTTTAGTCTCATGGTCTCTGGCAAGGATCTGTCCCTGGGTCAAGACAGGAGACAAGGGAGGGTTTCCTTGCCTGGTCCTGCAAGCTCTGGTTTTGCAGATTCAGTCTTGTGGCATTCTGCCTCAATGCTTAGGGCTGGCCCCTGCCATCGGGCAACGTGCATGTTTTCTTTTGCATAAAAGTCAAAACAGAAACCAATCCAGGGTTGGGGGTGGTCAAGGCAGGCCAGGCTTGACTCTCACATGTGAATATTTTTATGTAGTTGGCTGTTCACATGTGAACAGTTAATGGCTGTTCCACCCCTAATGAAAACCTTCACTTTATCCCTCCCCTGCCAGAGAGGCCCATCCATATGCTTGGAAACAGGATTTGAGAATTGATCTTGGTGATTTCAGTCTGTTGGTCTCCCGTTCTGATACGCATCCTGTGTGAGGTAGTGGGGTGCACATGCCGCCAACTCCTGGTGAGTGTGCAGGTTGGGTGCTGTAGGCTCAGGAAGCCGCCTCTGGCTTAGAGCACAGCTGCAGGCACTGATCTGAGCTCTGGCCTCAGGAGCCCCATGCCTTCATGGTGCCCCATCCCTGCGAGACCCCTTTTTGAGCCAAGGAAATGGCTGCTTGGATTCTTTCCCTTGGGCTGAGGCAGCTACAGCCTAGCTTTACCTCTCCTAGGTTTGGGCCCAACCCCAGCAAAGCCCTGGCAGTTGGCTGCAGTTCTCTCCCCTGCTGCTGGCTTCTCTGGGCCTTGAGCTGATGCACTAGGCGCACAGGCCAGGGGTCAGTCTCCTTCAGAAATCAGTGGGATCATTGGTTCCTGACAAGGACCTTACTGTACTGTAATGGGGAAACAGAGGCCAAAAGAGTGAGGGCCTGCCTAGGGCTGCACAGCTAGGATTTAAGACCTGTGTGGTTCTCCTCTGCTAGGCATGGGCAGCCTTTAGGAAGGGGGATGGTCAGGGCAGGCTTCCTGGAGGAGCACCAGAGGGCAGGTTGCCACCAGAACCCCCAAGCTTCTGCCCAGGGCACCAGGCAGTCTGGCCATCAGAAAGTCCTCAGCTCTCAGAGCTGGCCTGTGATGCCAGTCCCTGACTCAGCCTGGGTAGTCCCTCATTACCCCAAAGCCTCTCGAGAAGGACTGGTGGTCTCTGTATCTTCATGAGCGTATGTGGGTGATTAAATGCCCAGGCAGCTTATCTTGTCACTGTCTACTATAGCCATGTTTGGTGTGGTGATACACATGCCATTCCTGAAGCATGGGCCTTGGGGACCCAGTCCTTGGAGGAATGAACATACCATGCTTCTGGATGGGCTGAGCTGGCCAGGGCGTGCTGATGGAGCCCCAGGTTGGAGCAAGCTTGAAGATGGACCTTTGTCATTGGTGAAGGCCTGCACTCTTTTGCTACACAGGAGGCTGGCCTGGCCCCCTGGCTGTAGGATCCTGGCCTTTCCCTCAGAGAGTTCCCCTGTCTCACTTGCCTCTCTCCAACCTAGCAAGGAACTCTCAGTATCCTGGCTTTTCTTTTCCCCAGTGTTCCTTGAACGTTGTTTTCCCATGGTCTGAATGGGGTATGAGTGCTGGGTCATGGGTCTCTGGGAACAGGGTGCTAGTCTCCTGCTCTTCTAAGAAGTTCTCCGAAGCTCCCAGGTCCTGGGAGGGGTCTGTCCCTGCCCTTCCTGTCCCACTGCAGCTTTGACCCAGACAGCTGGGGTGGCTCAACCTCTGCCTCCCCCCAGCTAGGACAGAAGCCATGCCTGTCCCAGGGAGTCTCCTCCCCTGATGGCAGTCCCTGGGGGACCAGCCCTGGCTCTCTCAGAAAAAAGGACCCTTCTGTGTTTGCCTTCCGGACAAGGAGGACGGAAAGTGGGGTTGGGAGGTGACACAGGAAATTATTTTTAAGAACATGGTAGAGCATCTCACTCTGGCGTCCTGTCCTTTCAGCCTCCTGTTGGCTTGATGCGCTTGGAGGGCATCAGCACCAGGCTGGCACTTCCTTATGGCGGTGTGGGGTACAAGGGACCAGGTGTGGCCAAGCCGGAGCTTGGGAAGCTTGGACGCCTGGCCTGGAGCTGCTCCGTGCCTCTGTGGTTCCTGTGTTGGGCAGGAGCCCAGTCAGCCTCCAGCCTGATCTCCGTGGGAGTGCACCCAGGAGCACAGGGCAGGCCAGAGGTTCTCTTGGGTCCTGCAGGTGGTGTGGGGGTGTGTGTGTGCGGGGCTACAGGCTTTGAACTGACCCTCTACCTGCCTGCCAAGGAGTAGCCCCGTCATGGGCTGCTTCTCACGATGGGCGGGCAGCTGAGCACTCAGACCCTGGCCTAGATGCATTTGTGTTTGTGAGGTGGTGTGCCTGTGTGAGAAGTGTGGGAGGGGATGACAGCAGCTCTGCACCGGAAAAGCATACAGGTTTCTGTTTTCAAGGGCAGGGTTTGTGGTTGTTCTGCAGTTTCTGATCTGGGCATTTCCCCTGTTCAGCTCCTCCTTACATCCTTGGAAACTATCTTCTCAGGCTAGGTTTTTGTGAGTCAGTTCCCCCGACCCTCCCCGTTTCTACCTGAGTGTAACTCATTTTTAAAATGCCACTGCCGTTTTGTGGCCCCTCCCCTCACCTGTGTGCCTCCTTTTCTCGTTTGCTCATTCAGTCCTCCAGCAAGTATTGCATGGGCCCTGCCTGGCCTGGGCGGAGATGACGAATCTCACGTGGTGTCATGAGTCAAGGGCATGATTACCGCAGGAGGCTGCTTCTGAGTTGGGTCTTTGGTGGGAGAGAATGGAGCCTGGGAGGTAGACAGTCCACCCAAGGGGCTGGGATGAAATGGGGGGACAGGAAGCACTGACTGTTCTTGCTCTTGGTCCAGCTTAATTTATTTATTTATTTTATTTTTAAAAATTTTTTAAGGTTTTATTTATTTATTTATTTGACACAGAGAGAAAGAGATCACAAGTAGGCAGGCAGAGAGAGAGGGGGAAGCAGGCTCCCTATTGAGCAAAGAGCCTGATGTGGGGCTCTAACCCAGGATCCTGAGATCATGACCTGAGCTGAAGGTAGAGGCTCAACCCAATGAGCCACCCAGGCGCCCCTCCAGCTTAGTTTAGATGGAGCAGAGATGTGTGGGAAGAAGCTGGGAATGTAGATCACAGCCTCATCAGGGAGGGCCTTGAGAAGGCCACAGAAGGAACATGTTCTCCTTAGTGAGCAACCACAGGAGGAATCAGAACAGTGTTAGAAGGATTCTGGAAACTTAAGAAGAGTGGCTCATTGGTGAGGAGGGTGGGTGGGGGCAGGGCTGCTGGCAGGGAAGGCAGGGCTTTTTCAGTGAGAGGACCAGGCCTGAGGGTTGGATGAAGGCGCCCGGGAGCAAGGAGAGCAGGGTCCAGTTAAAACCAGTAATGCTGTGGTGGAGAGCTGGGGTTGGGGCTAGAAGCAGTGCCTCTGTTTGAGGTGGGACAGATGGGGCACAGCTATGGCTTAGAAGGGGTAGGAAGAGAGCCTGGGGATTTGGGCTCTTTGGGACAATGTGGCCTGGGTGGTACACAGTTTAGACTGGGAGGGCTCTGGGTCGGCACTAGCTGGCAACATGCTGGGGCTGCTCCTGGCTCCAGATCTTCCGGGCCAGTCTGGGTTGAGAGCATTAGAAGGGGCTCCGGTGCCAAGGGAGTGCTCAGGGAGAGTCCTCTCTGGTTACTCAGCCAGGCTTCTTCTGTTTGAACAACTCCTCCCTAAATCTGTCTCTTTATCTGAACTTGGAAAGTTCCCCCCCACAGCCCCCCACAGCCAAGGATCCCACCCAGCACTGGGGGATCGTGTGGATGTGTGGCTGATATAGCCCTTCCCCATGCTGTGCACTGCTGGGGCCCTTTCCTGGCCTGTGGTCAGAACCTGTGCCCTTAGCAGACTTTGGTGAGGGAGCAGAGGGAGGGAACCTGCATTGAGTGAGCGCCCATTTGCCATATATGGGGCTGGGTACTTTTGACTTTTAGGACTTTGGATCTTACCGGCACCCTCACCGCTACTGTCACCTGCATTCACACATGAAGGAATGGGATCAGAGCAGTCACTATGCTGAGGTCATACAGCTGACGGGAGGTAGAGCTAGGATTCTACCTCAGGCAGTCTGGTCCCAGAGTCCATGCATGTTTTTCCTACCACCCTGCCTTCTAGAGAAATTCAAGCCCTTGACTTTATATTTGGTAAAAGTGAGACTAGAAGTTAAGTGAGTCACTCAGTGTCATCTCCCTTGTTAGCGGCCAAGGCAGGTCGTCTGCTGTTCAGTCCTGTGCGCTTCCCCGATCTGTACTGTGTGAGGGAAGGGAGCACATGCAGGCCCTTGGACAGCCAGGGTGGGAAATATCCCTTTGGATAGCCACTGCCTTGGGAGACCAGGACTCTTACTGAGATTTGCTTGGGGATGTCTTTGGGGTGGTGGGCCATTCAGGGGTGCGTCAGTTCTCCGAGCTTGACACTTCATTCTTCCCACAGATCCTGGGACACACTTGGGTCTGCCTTACCCAACCCTGGGGCTTTACAATTTGGTTTGTGTACTTTGTGTCAGGAAATGGTCCTCACAGAAGAGCCTTCAGCCCTTCCTAGTTCTCTCTCTAGAGTCCAGCTTTTCTCCAGGTCAGAGTGACCTGCCTACATTCTCAGCAAGGGAAGGTACAGAGGCTGGGGCTCCCTGCTCCCCCAGACAGCTCTGCTTCTAGCAGAGGTCTGTCCTCAGACTCACTCTCTTGTGTCACCCAGTAGGACTGTGAGTACTCTTGGCTCTGCCCCTTGATGAAGTGTCTCTCTTTGTCGTCCCTCCCTAAGGGGGAGTGAGGAAACCAGGCTGCCTTCATTTCAGCACTGACTCAGAGACCCCAGCCTGACCTTGGCCTCTTTACCTTCGTAGTTGACATTCGGGAAATCAAGGAGATCCGCCCAGGGAAGACCTCAAGGGATTTTGATCGCTACCAAGAGGACCCTGCTTTCCGACCAGACCAGTCACACTGCTTTGTCATCTTGTATGGGATGGAGTTCCGCCTGAAGACCCTGAGCCTGCAAGGTAGGCGTCACGGGGCTGGAGGGGGTCGGGGCTAGTTTAGGGTGGATAGGCACTGGCTCCAGGATCAGTGCGGAGTGCGTGTCCCTGGCTCACCTCCTTGCCCTCCATCACAGCTACATCTGAGGATGAAGTGAACATGTGGATCAAGGGTTTAACGTGGTTGATGGAGGACACACTGCAGGCGGCCACGCCTCTGCAGATCGAGAGGTGAGGACCCCCCACCCCAACATGGTTGGGGTTGGGAGCAGTAGGTTCTAGGGAGCAGCGGCAAGGACACAGGCCTTTGTGTGCACAGACACCTGCTGCTAACCTCCCTGGACCTAGTCTGGCTGGAGAAGTGGCTCTCACTTTACACTCCTCTCTCTCCAGGTGGCTGCGGAAGCAGTTCTACTCAGTGGATCGGAATCGTGAGGATCGGTAGGTACTGGGCTGTGGCTCTAGCCCAGCCAGTGGGTTGTGGCAGCCAGAACAGTAGCCATGCCCTGAGCAGCTGTCTGGAGAACCAGAGGACTCAAGAGGCCTGTGTCTAGGAGGGCTGGGGGGCAGGCAAGCGGTTCTGGCACAGGTAACTTCCTGCAGAAAGTCCTCTGAGGGCCTTGGTGCAGACTGGCTCCGGGTGGCCTGCAGAGCAGGCGATGGTGGCCCAGTGTGTGAGGAGGTGCCTTGAAGCTCACAGCTTTGAGGCCACTGTATGACAGCCAGGGGGGCCAGGGAGAGATGGGGGTCAAAGATCAGTTCATGGGGAGGGCTTCTGACTGTTGCCGTGAAAGAGCTAGAAAACCATGGAGGGTTTTGAAAGGAAGCATCCCGTGACCTGACTTCAGTTGCACCAGACTGCCCGGCTGCGGCTGGAGAGTCCAGGGCAGGGCAGAGCCGGCCAGCTTGGGCAGGGAGCCGCTTCAGCGTTCTGGTGCGAGATGAGAGGGCATGGCTTGGGGTGGAGGTGGGGTCCGCACATGGTTGGATTTGGACTCTACTGTGTTTTGAAGGTAAGAGTCTAGCAAAACTTCCGAACAGTGATTTTAGTGTGCAAGAGAAAGAGAGGAGTCCAAGGTAACAGTAAGCTTTTTGGCTGGAGAATCGGAAAGGCGGAGTTGCCATTGACTAAGATGGGGAAGGCCATGGGAAAAGCACATTTGGGGGAGCTTAGGGATACATTTGGGCCATATTCAGTTTTATGATACCCTTACACGTCCAGGTAGAGACGTTGCATTGGCAGGTGGGTAGAATGAGTTTAAGGAAGAAGTTGGGGCAGCAGATGTTACTGAGGGAGCATAGAGATATTCCTTCCGTAAGCCATGAGGCTGGAGATCACTTTAAACGTAGCAAGAAAAGAGAAGAGGGCCATGACCCCAGGCCACTCAGACACTGGGGATCAGGGAGGTGAGGAGGAGCTAGCCAGGGGAAGGAGCAGCTTGTGAGGTAAGAGAAAAACTTGGAGGGTGGAGTTTTGGAAGCTCGGGGAGGAGGCTGTGGTGAGCTGTGCCAGGCCTCGCCAGGTATGGACTTGACCGCACAGAGGTTGTTGGTGACCTTGAGGAGCAGGGAGCGGGGTACAGGGAAGGAAAGGGAGCATGGATGGTTCCTTCAGGGTGCTGCTGTGCAGGAGAGCAGAGAAGGGAGTGGTGGCTGGAGAGGACAGCAGGGTCAAGACAGGTGTTTTGTTGGGACGGATAATAGCTTGCTTGTAATGCTGATGGCAGAGTTGAGAGTTTGGTGACGTAGCATTTCCTAACCTGCAAAGCAAGGACTCCGAGCACCTCACTTCTGGGAGCCTGGGGGTCAGATGAGCTGGCACGGGCAGAACCAGCGCCTGCTGAAGCATATTTGCCCATAGCGGCCAGGGCCACATGGTACAAGACTGAATTCTGAAAGGGAGTGTTGGTGCTCTCTGCCAGGCTCTTGGGCAGGAGGAAGAGGGATGCCAACCCTCCCCTTCATGATACCAGCCTCCAGGAGAGAAGGCTTCCCTTTCCCCCATCTTTTCCATTCTTTTGCCAGGCAGTGTCCGCTAGTCCCACATCCTGGGCAGGTCACCCCTTGAGGGCAGGGACACTTCCCTGTCAGACTCCGGGGGAGTGCCCAGTCGCCAGCAGTGGTATTTTGCCAAGCGGGATCCCCTCTGGCCACCAATCCCCCCCAGACCCCCACCCCGTTCTGGGTGCTGAGACACAAACTCCCAGCATCCCAGGGTAGCAGGTCAGGACTCCCTGTGGAGCTGCCTCCAGGGAGTATGTGAGTGAGCTGTGTGGGGCTTGGAGGCTCACAGAGGAAGGCTGCCTCCTGTGTCTGGGTGAGCAAACAGCCCCTAGGATTGCTGGGGGGCCAGAGGTACGGGCTTGACCAGTGAGACCTAAAGATTGGCTCCCCTCCTCCATGCCCCCATGCCTGACCCACTTCACTGAGCCTGTTCACTCCTTTTTTTGCCAGAATCATGGCCTTTTTCTTTGTCCAGATGAGGAAACGGAGCCCTAGAGAAAGGAGGGGACCTCCTTTGGTCACCCCAAGGGTTCTGATTTAGCTCCCTCAGGACTCCAGGTGCCAGGATAGTGCTTATCTGTCCAGCCCAGATGGACTGAGCCCCAGATGGACTCAACTGACAAGTCAGAGGTCATGAGAGGTTGGGTAAGGCCACTGGGAATGTCCCTGTTTCCTCAGTATATCAGCGAAGGACCTGAAGAACATGCTGTCCCAGGTCAACTACCGGGTCCCCAACATGCGCTTCCTCCGAGAGCGTCTTACGGTAAGCACGTCCTGGGCTATCCGCTGGCAGTGAGGGCAGCAGCCTGGGAGCCCCTGGCCGTGGGCCTGACCGGAGTTCTGCCCTGTGCCACGTAGGACCTGGAGCAGCGCAGCAGTGACATCACCTACGGGCAGTTTGCTCAGCTGTACCGCAGCCTCATGTACAGCGCCCAGAAGACGGTGCATGAGCCACCTGCCCTCCCGTGGCCCCCGCCCCTGCTCTCCTACCCCAGCCCCAGCCCTGCTTGCGTCAGCCCTGCCGCCCTGCTGGAGGGCTTTTGGGTGCCATTTCTCCAGCTCTTCTCCTCTTGAGGCCCGCCCACCCCTGTCTGTTGCCCCAGCCTTTCTTCCTGAAAGCCCTTTTCCCATGTGGCCTCCCAGGGGCTCTCGCTCTGACCAGCTTCTGTCTCCTGCAGATGGACCTCCCCTTCTTGGAAGCCAGTGCTCTGAGGTTTGGTTTGAAGTGGGGCAGTGGGGTTCTCCCTGGGGCCTCCTTCCTCTCTCCCCTGATGACTCCTGGTACAGATGGGAGGCAGTGGGAGGGGGTAAGCCATGCTGGACCCTTTTGGTCATCTGTGCTGGCTGGGAGCTGGGCTCTGCCTTCCAGGGGGCCCTCATTGTCTGTGGGCTGCACCAGCCACCTGGCTGCCAGGTGCTTCCCTTCTCTCCCACAGGGCGGGGGAGCGGCCAGAGCTCTGTCGAGTGTCCCTTCCTGAGTTCCAGCAGTTCCTTCTCGAGTACCAGGGGGTACGGCTGGGTTGGGCTGGGCCAGGGTGCCTGGCTGCAGGGGGCTGGGCTCATCGCTGGTAGCCTCTCATGCGCGCCCCCAACCCCACCAGGAGCTGTGGGCTGTTGACCGGCTTCAGGTGCAGGAGTTCATGCTCAGCTTCCTTCGAGACCCCTTGCGGGAAATTGAAGAGCCATACTTCTTCCTGGATGAGGTGAGCCCTACCTTTCACACCCCATTCACATCAGAATGGGGGGCACTGACCGGAACCCCACCTGGGTCCCAGGAGCCAGATTCTCCTTAGGGCTGCCACCTTGTTCCTCCCTGCTGTCCACCTTGCCCACCGTGACAGACACTGAGCGTCTTCTCCTTCCCACCACAGCCAAGCCAGTGGTCTGGGGTAGTGGCTCACTCTTGTCTTTCCTTCCTGTTCCTGGACAGTTTGTCACCTTCCTGTTCTCCAAAGAGAATAGTGTGTGGAACTCGCAGCTGGATGCCGTGTGCCCGGACACCATGAACAACCCTCTCTCTCACTACTGGATCTCTTCCTCCCACAACACGTGAGTGGCTCCGTCGGCACCCCCCTGGCCCGGGCTTCGGAGGGAGGCACTCACCCAACCACCCCTGCCTCTCCTTCCCTGTGCAGGTACCTGACCGGGGACCAATTCTCCAGCGAGTCCTCCCTAGAAGCCTACGCCCGCTGCCTGCGAATGGGCTGTCGCTGCATTGAGTGTGCGTGGGGGCCGGGGTCGGGGAGTAGGTTGGGGGGGGCCTGCCCTCTTGACCGTGGTCGTGTTCCTGCGCAGTGGACTGCTGGGATGGCCCAGATGGGATGCCAGTCATTTACCATGGACACACCCTTACCACCAAGATTAAGTTCTCAGACGTTCTGCACACCATCAAGGAGCATGCCTTCGTGGCCTCAGAGTGAGTGGGGGTGGGGGGTCAGCTTGGCTCCAGCTCTCTCCTGTAACAAAGGGTCCCCTCCAGTGCTCTGTCCCCACTCCCCATGTTTTTTATCTTTGTCATTCTTGGCCTCCCCTCCTTTTTTGCTGCTTGCTTGAGCCATCCTTCCTAAGCCCCTCCCTGTTTCCTGAATCCTCTGCTCCCTTCTTCATGGGTTCTTCTCTAGCCTGTGGAACAAACTAAAACTCTACCCGTCCTCAAAACGTGCTTCCTTCCAGTGGCTAGGGCCAGCATCTTCTCTGGCCAGCTGCCCTCTGAACACGGCCCCCGGGCCCTTGCTTCCTAACACCTTTTCTGAGCAGCTGTTTGGACTCGGTATTGACCCCTCAGAAATGTAACGTCTCTGTCACTGCACTGGTCCTCTACCCTGCAGGTACCCGGTCATCCTATCCATCGAGGACCACTGCAGCATTGCCCAACAGAGAAACATGGCACAGTACTTCAAGAAGGTGCTTGGGGACACACTCCTTACCAAGCCCGTGGACATTGCTGCAGACGGGCTCCCCTCACCCAACCAGCTCAAGAGGAAGATCCTCATCAAGGTAATGGTTGGGGCACCCCACACTTCCCCGCGCCTTTCCCAGGCTGTGGCTCTAGCTGGTGGTCTCAGCCTGGCTGAGGAGGTAGGGGCTTGGACTGGGCTGGCGCTGCATGTCCTGCCTGCTCCCACAGCACAAGAAGCTGGCAGAGGGCAGCGCCTATGAAGAGGTGCCTACGTCAGTGATGTACTCCGAGAACGACATCAGCAACTCTATCAAGAACGGCATCCTCTACCTGGAGGACCCCGTGAACCACGTGAGGGCCAGGCCGGGCTGAGCATGGGGGGCCTGGTGGGAGGAGGCCCCCGTTCATGGGCCCCACTTCGCTCTCTCCTAGGAGTGGTACCCGCACTACTTCGTCCTGACCAGCAGCAAGATCTACTACTCTGAGGAAACCAGCAGTGACCAGGGCAATGAGGATGAGGAGGAGCCCAAGGAGGTGAGGGGCCAGCCCAGGGCTGGGGGCCGGGCCGGGGTCAGAGTCACCGAGTGTCTTTGCTGTTGCCCTCCCCCCTGCAGGCCAGTGGCAGCACAGAGCTGCATTCCAGTGAGAAGTGGTTCCACGGGAAGCTCGGGGCAGGACGGGATGGACGGCACATCGCGGAGCGCCTGCTCACCGAGTACTGCATCGAGACTGGGGCCCCTGACGGCTCCTTCCTTGTGCGGGAGAGTGAGACCTTCGTGGGCGACTACACCCTCTCCTTCTGGTAACCCACTCCCAGCGCGTGTGCTGCACTCTAATGTGCCCCCCCCCCCGCCAAGACCACCGCCATCTGTTGTTGGTCTTTGTTACAGGCTCTCACGTGGAGCATGATCTCCTCACATACATGCACACGCATACTTTTCTGGGTGCTTTGAAGCCCCCCTGCGAGTCTGCCCAGCTCCTGAGCACCTCGGGCGCCTCGCTTGGGCTGGAGCACGGTGTTCTGGGCCACACCTGCTTCTCACTGCCTCCCTGTCTTCCCGCAGGAGGAACGGGAAAGTCCAGCACTGCCGGATCCACTCCCGGCAGGACGCTGGGGCGCCCAAGTTCTTCTTGACAGACAACTTGGTCTTTGACTCACTCTATGACCTCATCACGCACTACCAGCAGGTGCCCCTGCGTTGCAACGAATTTGAGATGCGCCTCTCAGAGCCTGTCCCGCAGACCAATGCCCATGAGAGCAAAGAGTGAGGGAGGGGTTGGCGGCTGAGGGCTGGTGGGGGGGGCCGGAGTCGGGGAGGCCAGGGATTGACTTGGGCCTGTCCTCAGGTGGTACCACGCCAGCCTGACCAGAGCTCAGGCTGAGCACATGCTGATGCGTGTCCCCCGGGACGGGGCCTTCCTGGTGAGAAAACGGAACGAGCCCAACTCCTACGCCATCTCCTTCCGGTGAGGGGCGTGGCCTGGGGCGCTCTAGGTGGTGTGGGGCCACGCCCAGATCTGGGCTTCCCTGACCCCATGTGACCGTTCTGTTCAGGGCCGAGGGCAAGATCAAGCATTGCCGTGTCCAGCAGGAGGGCCAGACGGTGATGCTGGGCAACTCGGAGTTTGACAGCCTTGTGGACCTTATCAGCTACTACGAGAAGCACCCACTATACCGCAAAATGAAGCTGCGCTACCCCATCAACGAGGAGGCGTTGGAGAAGATCGGCACTGCCGTAAGGGCCTGGGGCTGGGGGCAGCGTGGCAGGCAGGGACCCTGGGCTAGCTGCTGAGCTCTCGTGGGACAGTCTGGCTGTGGGAGCTCCTGGACAGGTCACTCTGCCCAGCTGGGGGCCATGGCATAGGTGCCGCGACAGTGTCCTGGGGTGGGGGGTGTCATCTGGGAGGGTGTGTCTGCAAGGAAGGGCCTGCGTTAGGGAACGTTAGGTTAGGGGCTGCGAGCTGAGTTCTGGGGTGAGGAGGTCCTGGAGCTCACACAGGGAGCAGCAGTAGGCCCAAGGCCACAGGCTTCCCCGGCTGGGCTTGGACTAGACTGTTGCCAGGGCAGAGGGGAGAGTAGGCTACAGAAGGGTGGCTGTGGAGGGAAGAGGCACGGGGGTGAGATGAGTGAAGTAGAAGCCTGCACAGATGGCACAGGGGGCGGGAAAGGCTCAGTACTGGGACTGTGGCATTGGACAGAAGGAAGGCATCTAGGACGGGAGGTCCCCTTGAGACTTGTCATCAGTGGGCAAGCGTGTCCAGGGAAGGGGCTGCACCCACTGGGGCGTGGGACTGGACTGGTGGATTGGCAGCACTGGAGGAAGGGAGGGACCACTGGGCTAGAAAGTTGAGTGCATGGCACCTGCAGGAGCCCGCTGCAGACAGCTCAGCAGCAATTTGGGCCTTCAGGAACAGAGAGGTCTCAGAATCATGGGGAAGGTTTCAAGGGTAAGAAAGTGGAGAGCACAGAGGGCCAGGCCATGCCCATTGAGGTCTGAGATCCTGGTGGACCCGACGCCAGGGAAGGGGCAGACTTGGCCTTGTGGGGCAGGACACTTGGGCGTTCTGCACTGATCAAGGGGCCTGGGGCAGCCGGTAGCCACTGTTCTCTCTGGGTGTTAACCTATCCCATTCGGTCCCGTTTGCAGGAGCCTGACTATGGAGCCCTGTACGAGGGACGCAACCCTGGCTTCTACGTGGAGGCGAATCCTATGCCAACTTTCAAGGTACAGCATCAGGCCTCTGGCACAGGAAGTGCGGAGGCGGGGGGTCCCCAGCGGCTGAGGGCTTGCATTTCTGTGCTCAGGGGCCCATCTGTGGTAGTTGTGGAGAAGTGGTGCTTGTGGTTTTCCGAGGCCTGAGAGGTTGTGAGATGTGTGGTTTGTGTATGACCACAGCTCTCCTTGGGCTGACCCCCTCCCAGACCTTGTCCCTGGGGGTCCGCACTGACCCTTCCAGATTGCTCCCCAGGGGAACTCCCATTTCTTCCTGGGTGGCAGCAGGGCAGGGCCAGGCCACACTGGCCAGAAAACTTTGTTCTTTGCCTCTCAGTCCCTCACCTCATGAATATCTGTTAAAGAGGATCTTCCTCTTTCTGCTTTTTTCTCTAAGGGGTAAAGGAGTTGTGCCCTATTTCTCAGCCCCTTCCCTCAGCAGCCAGGGAGCCTGGGAAGAAAGTTCTTTTCTTATACTTTCCAGATGAGGACTGATGGGGTTCTAGCCATGCCCATAGGCTTTCAGGTTCCAGGGGAGGCACTCGAGGCACCCACACACACTCTCCTCCTAGCCTGCCAGCCCTGACTCCTGGGGACAGATGGAAGGTTCTCCCTGGGGTCCAGGTTGTAGGGCTTGCATGGGTCCACCTGGACTTCAGGAGTCTCCGTAGCAGAGGCCCTGGGACTGTCCTCCATCACATCTGTCCTGGAGTGTCCTGCAGGTCCAGTGGTGAGGACTGGAGCTGGGCAGGTGGCTCCAGGTCAGGAGGTGGGTGAGGACTGCCTGCTCTCACCACTGCTCCCCTGCAGTGCGCCGTCAAGGCCCTCTTTGACTACAAGGCCCAGAGGGAGGATGAGCTGACGTTCACGAAGAATGCCATCATCCAGAACGTGGAGAAGCAGGACGGCGGCTGGTGAGCCTGGTCCCCAGAGCCACAGCTGGGGAAGCGGGGGCAGGGCACGCGTCCCAGCGGTCTGGCTGTAGCTGGCTTTCATGGGGGCCTTGGCAAGGGCTCCCCTCCTGTGGGAGCTGGGGGTGGTTGCTGAGGTCCGTGCCATGTTGCTCCCACAGGTGGCGGGGGGGCTATGGGGGGGAGAAGCAGCTGTGGTTCCCGTCGAACTACGTGGAGGAGATGGTCAGCCCTGCAGCCCTGGAGCCTGAGAGGGAGGTGAGTGCAGAGCCATGCGGGGGGGACACGCCAGTCACAGTGACACAGCCACTGTCACTTGTGGTCCACTCACACCCCTGAGGGGCCGCAGTTTCCAGGACACACGTGCTGTTTGTGTTGTCATGTGTGTGCTTGTGGGGTGTGCTTGTTGCGTGTGCACAGGACCCCCCTCCGCCTATGCATGTGTACAGCGGACGTGCGGACACGCCTGTGGGCTTTACTTTCCACAGCACTTGGACGAGAACAGCCCCCTGGGGGACTTGCTGCGGGGGGTCTTGGATGTGCCGGCTTGTCAGATTGGTGAGCCCCCATCCCGTTTTCTAGCCCACTGTTCCTTAGGGCCAGGTTCTCCTTTGTGGCTGTCGGCACATGCCGAGGGAGGAAGCCAGAGGCCGCCCTCCCTCTGAGCTCTCCCTGTGCTTGGAGTCTCCCTTGATGCCCTGGGCTCCTGTCTTCCCCTCCGGCTTTGAGCCCTGCGTGCTCACCGGAGCCAGGCACCGTGGGAGACGCAGACAGCTCGTGGACCTCCACTCTCCTTACTGGCGGGGTCCCGGGGTGGGGCAGGGGACCCAGGGGGAACAGACTGGGGTTTGAGCCCCAGCCCGCCTCTACCGGCAGGGACTTTGCCTGGAGCCCTGACGTCCTCTGCTGTCACATGGGCCTGGCCCAGCAGCCTTGTCCGCCTCATGGTGTGTGGGGAGGAGGACAGGTGCTGAGGGGACTCAGAGCCTGGGGAGCCCAGTGCCTGGGCTGTGGTGCAGGGGACACAGAAACATCTTGCCAGTTCTATTCTCTCGCTCTCCCAGCCATCCGTCCCGAAGGCAAGAACAACCGGCTCTTCGTCTTCTCCATCAGCATGGCTTCGGTGGCGCACTGGTCCTTGGATGTTGCTGCCGACTCGCAGGAGGAGCTACAGGACTGGGTGAAGAAGATCCGAGAAGTGGCCCAGACGGCAGATGCCAGGGTGAGGCGCGTCTGGGGGGTGCGGGGGGTGAGTTGGCAGCCTGGGAGCCTGTTGGGGGGTGAGGCCTGCGGCATCGGGCCCCGCTCTAGGCCGGGAGCCGTGAGAGACACAGGGAGCTAGCCCCGCGGCTGTCAGTGTGGAGATGGAGATGGCCGTAGGACACCCCTTGGGTCTGCCTGGCGGGCACTTGCACAGGCTAGCGTGGAGGCCAGAGAGGTACTGGGCTGGAGGCAGGAAGAACAGGCGGTGGGGTGTGGGAAGAGGGCCTCGCTGGCAAGGGGAGCAGCCAGGAGGGGCAGGCCGGAGAAGCTAGATGTGGCCAGGGTGGGTGGAGTCTGATGTCTTGAGGGCTGTGGAGGTACCAAGGGGCACGATAAGAACCTGAGAGTGTCCCTTGGTTTTGGCAGCAGCAGATGGCCCTAGTGCCACGACAAGGAACCATGGCAGTGTGGTGGCCAGGGTTGGGGGGCAGTGGGGCGTGGCAAAGGGAGTGCGTCTCCCCGGGGCCAAAGCCAGGGCAGGCTCGCATGCCAACTGCTGGAGGAGCCCTCAGGGAGGAGGAGGCCTCTTCTGAGCCTCGGGCGATGGAAAGGAAAGTATTGGTCAGGGTTAAGGGAATTCTGTGGGATGGCCATTCCCCCAGTGGTTGGTGTGGGAGAGAAGGCTAGAAGGCCACAGGTCTGTGGCTGCTTTGGGGACCCTTGAGTCCCACAGTGAATGGAAGGTGCTAAGATTTTACTGGCTGACCTGCTGGTTAGGGGGATGGATTCTGAGGTCTGGGTTGGAAGAAGGAGTAAGACTATGAATGTAGGAGCCCATGATAGAAGAAAGTGGGCCTCTGGATGGGGGGTGGGTGAGGACAGGATAGGGTGCATTTGTGAGTGGCCGTGCTGCGTAGGTGGCTGCACTGGGGTCGGGGGAGCTGAGGTGGTGACGTTCTTACGACTGGGAGGTCGGGGGAGTATCCTCTGGGCACCAGAGACTGAGCCACAGGCCTGCATCCCCATGGAAGTCAGAGGAGGCTACCTTTTTGCCTAAGGGAGGCGGGGTACCCGAGGCTTATGCAGCAGCGTTGCTGGAGAGCGCAGCCTGCCCCAGGACCCTGAGCTGTCCCAGAGGCATGGGCGGTGGTGCCTCCCTTATCTGAGAGGGTCCCACCCTCTGAGAGTCTTGGAGGGCAGGTGTGCCCTTTAAGGCAGAGAAGAGGAAGGATGGTTCTGAGGTTGGGCTTGAGGACAGAGGGCCCTTGTTTACTGTCCAGTGGCGTCTGGAAGAGGCAGGGGACGGGAAGGGCTTGGAGAGCACCTGTGCCGTGGGTGCACCCTTCTGCCAGGTGGGGGCTACAGGCTGTGTGTGTCACCAGCTCACAGAGGGGAAGATGATGGAGCGCAGGAAGAAGATCGCCCTGGAGCTCTCCGAGCTCGTTGTCTACTGCCGGCCTGTTCCCTTCGATGAAGAGAGTAAGGGCTGAGGCCCTGGTGGGGTGGGTTTGGGTGCCCTCACTGGCTGGTGGGAGAGGGAGGAGCATTCCATCCCTTTATATGGGGGTTGGGGGAGCTGCTTGGGTGGGTGGGCTCTGTCAGCATTCTCCCTGTTTGGCCCAGAGATTGGCACAGAACGTGCCTGCTACCGGGACATGTCGTCCTTTCCGGAAACCAAGGCTGAGAAATACGTGAACAAGGCCAAAGGCAAGAAGTTCCTCCAGTACAACCGGCTGCAGCTCTCCCGCATCTACCCCAAGGGCCAGCGGCTGGACTCCTCCAATTACGACCCCTTGCCCATGTGGATCTGCGGCAGTCAGCTCGTGGCCCTCAACTTCCAGACCCCAGGTGAGGCGCTGCCCTGGGGGGGCGGGGAGGGGCCCTGTGGGCGGTTGGGCGGGAGTCCGCTGTAACCCGGCTCTTCCAGACAAGCCGATGCAGATGAACCAGGCCCTCTTCATGGCCGGCGGCCGCTGCGGCTACGTGCTGCAGCCGAGTACCATGCGAGATGAGGCCTTCGATCCCTTCGACAAGAGCAGTCTCCGGGGCCTGGAGCCATATGCCGTTTGCATTGAGGTGCGTGCTGCTTGCCTAGGGGCTTCAGGGTGGTGGGGGTCGCCCTGCTGGGGCTCCTGTCCAGAGTCAAGGCTAGGGGCTCTGCATGACTGGGGTGGGGATGGGGGCACGGGATGGTTTCTGAGCTTGAGGAAGGCATGACCACCCTCTGAGGTGGGAGGCAAGTGGCAACCTCCACTGTGGGGCTGGGCCCAGAGTGGTAAAGGCCCAAGGCAGGTGGGCTCAGTGGGGCTGGTTCTCAGCCCCGAAGAGCCAGGCTGTCTAGTGAGGCCCAGCCGTGGGTAGCCGCCGCCTGGCAGGACAGGGAGCTAGTGCCAGTGGTGAGCCACCCACAGGGGCCAGCGAGAATGGGGCTCGAGTGAGAGAGACCCCTGCCCCCAGCTCTGTTGGAGACCGGGCCCTGAGCCACCGGGCTGGTGCCACCTGTCGGCTGGCTTCGGGGTGGGTGGGGCTGAGCAGTCTTGGAAGGAGGCTGGGGAGAGCATAGGGTAAGCATGTGCTCCGCCCCCGAGAAGAGATTTCTGTTTTCTTTCCCTGTGGCGGAGTCATTTAAGAGATGTCCGTGTTAGAACAGACGTGGATTTAATGAGGTAGATGCAGAAACTCCATTGAAAGCTGCGGCTAAAGCGAAGATTTCCGGCGCTGCTGCTCTTTCGGCCTTGATGCTGGGAGCCATTTAGCGGGGCCGCCTCCTTGGGGCCCAGCAGAGGGCGCACTGCCTCCACTGCAGAGTGAGGCCTGGGAAGGAGCAGAAAAGACAGTCCCCAGCCCATCTTGGCCTGCCTTCCAGGTGCTGGGGGCCCGGCACCTGCCAAAGAACGGCCGTGGCATTGTGTGTCCTTTTGTGGAGATTGAGGTGGCTGGAGCGGAGTATGACAGCGTCAAGCAGAAGACAGAGTTCGTGGGTAGGTCTGCCTTCCCCATTTGCCATGCCCTGAAGGCCCCTCCACACTAGCAGCTCTGTCCTCTCGAGCCGGTGGCCTGAGGCCTTTTGCCCTGACTTCCGCAGTGGACAATGGACTGAACCCTGTGTGGCCTGCCAAGCCCTTCCACTTCCAGATCAGTAACCCGGAATTCGCCTTTCTGCGCTTTGTGGTGTATGAGGAAGACATGTTCAGTGACCAGAACTTCCTGGCTCAGGCTACCTTCCCGGTGAAAGGCCTGAAGACAGGTGAGGACCCTTCCTAGGACAGCGCCTGGGACCTACCTGGGGGTGCGAGGAGTACGGGGGGCGGGCCCCCTGCCCGGCTCCCTCGCAGGCTGAGGGCCAGGCCTTCCTCCTCCAGGGTACAGAGCCGTGCCTTTGAAGAACAACTACAGTGAAGACCTGGAGCTGGCCTCCCTGCTCGTTAAGATCGAGGTTTTCCCTGCCAAGGTAACCGCAGTGTGGCTGGGGGGCCGGTGGGCTACATCCTTACGAGGCCCCAGGGAGCCTCTGACCCCACGTGTACTCCCTTGTTGAAGCAGGAGAACGGGGACCTAAGTCCGTTCGGGATGTCTCTGCGGGAGCGGGGCTCCGATGCCTCAGGCCAGCTGTTCCATGGCCGGGCCCGGGAAGGTTCCTTTGAAGCCCGCTACCAGCAGCCATTTGAGGACTTTCGTATCTCCCAGGAGCATCTGGCAGACCATTTTGACAGCCGGGAACGGAGGTGAGGGGATGAAGGATGGGTAGCATACTGGAGAGATTGGAAGGAGAGCTTGCGGCCCCTTCTGGGTCCTTCTCTTGCCCAGGGTAGAGGTTTTCCTTGTCTGGCTTTCCTTGGCTTGGGCTATTCCACGGGGCTGCGAGGCCCCACTTTTGGTAAGGACACTTCCTCCTGTCCAGGGCCCCACGAAGGACTCGGGTCAACGGAGACAACCGCCTCTAGTTGTCCGCCAGCCTCGTTGAGAGCAGCAGGTGCCGCGTGCCTCATGGAGTGCCGTGAGCTGGTTTCTTGGGAAGTGGCCTGTCGTGGCGGCCATCCTGGCCCCGAGGCCCGGAGCCTGGATTCCAGCAGTGACTGCTAGACAAAACCAAGCCATTAACGAGATGTATTACCGCTTGGGGCCTCCATGCCCCGGCTCTGGGTGAAGGCAAAAACTGTACTGTGTCTCGAATTAATTAAGCACACACATCTGGTCCTGACTTCTGTGGGGCCAGGACCACGGCTGTAGCCCCTTGGAGAGAGAGGCTGCCTCAGCCCGCGGCACGGGAGGCTCTGAGGAACCCCGGACCTTCTTGAGAGAGCAGCAGCAGCAGCCTCGCTGGGCCAGGGAAACAAACCCAAGTTTACATTGTCCTGGAGCTTTAAAACCGCAGCTGGGCAGGGGTGGGGGTGGTTGGTCCCGAGCCAGGGCGGAGGAGCACAGGACCTGCTTGCAGAGGGGCTCCGCCTGCTCGATGAAGAGGACACAGCACAAGGGCGCGCTGCCCGCGGCCGGGGACACTACCCAGCCCGCAAGATACAGGGGATCGTGTTAGAAATAGCAGCAGTGGGTGGCCCGGGCTGCCGTGGGCCATGGACGGTTACCCTGCGGGCCACTGTGTGAGGGGCCTGAGGAGGCGGAGCCCCAGGGCGCTGCCTGGTGGAGGGATGGCAGCACCTCAGGACCTTAGGAGGAGGAGGACCTGGTCGCCCTGCGTCACCGCGGGCCACACTGTCTGCTGCCGGAAGCCAGGGGCGGCCCAAGGTGGATGGTCTGGAGGCGAACCTGGAGTATGCAGACCTGCTCCCTGGGGGCCAGAATTTGTGGATGTGCTGGCTGAGCCGCGCAGCCACTCCTGCCACGTGGTTGGTGAGGGCGTGCCTCACACGCAGAGGCCACGGACAGGTGCCACCGACAAGCGGAAGGTCTAATGGTAAGACTGACTGGAGGCCTTGGTTGGATGCGGGTGCCAGGATGGAGGAGAAAGTGGCGGGGATCTTCCCCAGTACATTCAGGAAACTCCTGCACACGTGGACCTGCCTCCTTCAGGGCGCCCTTCAGCGGGCCGCCGAGGGGGTCCCCCCATCCTAGTTCAGACTGAAGAGCACTCTCCCCGTTGCAGCAGCAGACTTGGGATCAGAGCCTGCAGCCAGCACAGCACGAGGATGCGGAGACGGTCCTGGGTATTCATTAAACCGGTTGAAAGTCCTGTTACTGGGCATCTGTGATGTTGGAGATGGAATTTTAAAGGTTATTTTTTGCACACCCGTTTCTCACTATCTTCATTATTTCACGTAGGTCTATGATTTTCTAGGTTTTCCACTTCTAACCGGAAAGCTGCTTGGAGGGTGGGGGAAACGAATGAATGAACATGTCTGTGCACTGTGGCAGAACTGTTATTTTTATGGATTTTACAGCTCAACTAACAGTGTTATCTTTTCAAGATTTATATATTTATATACTCTTAAGAAAAACCACTGAGCCGTTAAAGCCTTGTTATTATTCGATCCTAATAGTGATTCCATTTTCTATAGCTTACTTTTAGGGTAGAAGGTAAATTATTTAACATCCTATTAAACTTTCCATATCATGGATTGTAAACCGAAGGAAATTATACTAATTTCTGAGAAAACGTATTGGTTTATTTAAACTAATTCCGAAGTTGTCTCTGCAAGTATGATTTCCCAGTCTTGTCCATAGCAAACATCTATATTTGGTTGCCAGCGTTGGGTTTATAATTTAAGTATTAACAAAAATCTTAAGTTTTATTGGAAAAGCTTTCCTTCTGAAAAAGACCTAAAAAACAAGAGTATTTTTCTTAGTAGGCTAGTTGCTAAATTCCTTACTCCTGCTCCTCACCTGTGGAGGTATCCTTGGGGAGCCCAGGGGAGGGGAGCAGACAGGCTGGCTGTGACCTGCCATGCCCTGTGGGGACAGTAGGACATGGACGGTAAGGCTGTTGGGAATGGGGTAGGTAGGGATGGGAGGAGAAGGAATAGCAAAGACTATCCTGATGGCCAGGTGGTTAGTTGGTTCGAAGGCAAAGAGACTGTGCTTTCCCTTAGGAACGAAAGAGGGTTAAGGCGTTGCCTGCTCTGTGGGTAGGTATGGGGGCAGCTGCTCTGCCTCTGGCTGCTTCTGTCTAGCTGGTGCAAAGATCCCAGAAAGGAGATGGAAAAGGTTGGAAAGGCAACTCCACTGAAGGACAGAGGCTGGGGTCCTGGCCCGTGGGCACAGAGGCGCCCCACGGCACAGCCAGCACATGCAAGCCCACCGCCTGCCTCTGGCCTCAGGCTCAGCCACTTGCTGGCCCTGTTGGCGCCCTGAGATCTGACTGCCAGCTAAGCCATCCCCGGGTGCCTGTGCGGGCTCCTCTGGGGGAGCTCAGGAGAGCCACTTGTCCGGAGACCGGTTACGTGTGGACCATTTGCTGGGTGGTTATTTGCCAGTGGGGGCAGGGGGAGGTTTTCGGCAACTCCCGGGTCAAGCAGATCTCCCCTCCTCTGGGCTAGGAGGTGGGGTGAGGCCACCCTCTCCTCTCGCTTGACTGTAGACGGTATGTCGGGGTCGAGTGTGGCCACCAGCCCGCCTGTGAGCTAGCCCAGCTTTCTGGGGCCTGCCAGCTCTGGTGGTGAGTGGGAGGCAACCCAAGTCCCCTCCCAGCCCGCAGAAGCCTCTCCTTTCAAAACAACACAGCGCTCAGACATCGGGTGAGAAACCTCAGCGGCTTGCAACCCAGTCTCTGCGCCCAGACCTGGCTGAGAAGGCCGTGGCCTTACCTTCCCCGTGGTCTGTGCCAGTGTAGATCAGAAGTGACGCACATACACACAGCTGCCTGCCTGGTGGATGGGTGGCGACAGGCCTAAAAAGTCAGCCCAGGGAGCCTGAACAGATCTGTCACTGAAAAGATGCAGGTAAGTATAATTAGTTGTTTCTTAAAATGGAAATTAGTATACCCCGGTGTGGTAATTCACATACCACACAGTGTGGAGATACCAAGGTTTTTAAGCCAAGTCCAAGGCTGATGAAGAGTTAGAGCTTCCAAGCATCCCTTTGCTGTCTGACAAGTCAGTCCACAAAGACCTAACAGTTCCCAAGTTCACAGATTGGGGGCCAGTCCTGGTTCACTGTAGGTCCTTCCGAGAACCACCCACTTGGAGAACTGGGATCAGTTTAGACTATTTCTTACCCACTGAGAAGGTTCGACAGCCAGTATCAGAGCGCCTACTGCTCAGGTTCTTGGTGGCCCCCTGGCTT
>RCUC01111617.1:0-13942 GCA_003697995.1 Taxidea taxus jeffersonii
TTTTTTTTTTTTTTAAGATTTTATTTATTTGACAGATAAAGATCACATGTAGGCAGAGTCAGGCAGAGAGAGGGGCGGAAGCAGGCTCCCTGCTGAGCAGAGAGCCGGATGTGGGGCTCGATCTTAGGACCCTGGGATCATGACCTGAACCGAAGGCAGAGGCTTTAACCCACTGAGCCACTCAGGCACCCCAGTAGTTTGGGTTTTATTTTCAGTGTGTTGGGAGGCTATACACTCCAACTGCGGGAGCTGGGCTGCAGGGTTCTGAGACCAGAAGGCCGTGGTTTTGTTTACATTGGTGAATGATCATTGGCTGGTGTGCAGAGAGGAGAGCATGAGGGTGTCAAGGTGGAGACAGGAGGCAATGGAAGAGGCTGGTTGGGTCCTCAGGCTTAGGAGGATGGTGGCCCCTGCTGGGAGGCTTCCAGGAGGGAAGCTTCTTGGCGCTACAAACTCATTGCTGCTGACTCCTCTTGGGCTCTTTCCCTCCTTTCTAGATCAGTAGCTTTGCAATCCTGAAGAGCTTCTCGGCCAAGTAGAGGTTCCCAGATTTACTGCTCTGTGCACCAAACTGCAGCCCTCTTTGCTGCCCCAGGTGCTCTATCAGCTGCTCAGTATTTTCAAAGTACTTGAACACAATAGCATCGTTTTTTTGAAGGTCTCCATTGATTTTTCTCATGGGGTGGATTGGGTAATGCTTTTGAATGCCAAGCTTAGAGTGATTGATTTTTATCTTGGATGCCTTTGAAGGGTTCTTCTTAGAGTTGTGGGACATAAATAGAGCTGTGCTTGGTAAAGGTTGCTCTAGCGGGAGGGTGGGAGAGAACGATGTGGCTGTGTTACATTTTAGGCGACAGTAGGCTATTTGAAAGGAAATGCCGGGGAGTGGGAGGCAGTCAGAGAGGGTGGGACTGGATCTCAGTAGCAAGGACGCGTCTGTTTATAGGAACGTAGGAGTCACACCACAAAGAGGTGGGATTGGATTCGAGTGGTGGGGGAGGTAGAAGAGCGAACAATAAATGAATTAATGAGTAAGATAACTTCAGAGAGCCGGAAGCACTGTGAGGGTAACGGGACAGGGTGATGTACTCTGGCCCGGGGAAGGGGTAGAGGGGACTCTCCTTTGGACCGGTAGTCCGGAAGGTCTCTTTGAGGAGGTGATATTCTGCCCGAGACCTGAATGAGTGGAAAGAGCCAGCCACGGGAAGACCTGGGGACAGATTGTTCCAGGCTGAGGTTTTAGACACCAGAGGCTGGGCCTAATCCCAGACAGGCTTCTGTGTAAGTAAGTGGAGATTGTGGAACCAAAAAATACGAGAGCAAGGAGGGCAGGCACTGTATTAGTTCAGTCCACTAACAGAGTACCTTACACAGAGGTAAGTGTTCATATTAAAAGGACCCAAACCAGGGTTGTGTTCTACCAAAACTGTGGGAAGAGAGCCCCAAGAAGCCTCACAAACATGGTAGAGCCTGCACGGAAGATAAGGAAGAGGCAGATGCTTTTAGTTGCAGGTTATATGTAGACCACCAAGTATGTCCACTTGTTGGAGGAGGTGGAGTTAAGTCCTCTAAAGGGGCAGAAGTAGGGGCAAGGAAATAGAAATAGAATTTTTGGACTCTCCAAGAGATCCTTTCTCTCATCACTTGTGAATGTGTCGTAAAGTTCTCCCCAATTATATGCAGCCCTCTCTGGGACCTTTCCTGGCTGTGCTTCTGAATTTGCTTGCTTTTTCTTCTCTGTTACTAACCTTTCACGTTGGACTCCTTTGCTTTTTATTTGCTTCTGTTAAGCCTTGCCTCTCTGCACTCACATCCGCTCTTGTCTCTCTAGCCCAGAGCAGCAGGCCGGTCCCATTTGCCTTTGCTAGTGGCATCAGTCTCTGGGGCTCCTGCCAGATCCAGGAGCTTGGGTCTAGAAGGGGACAGGGAGATGCAGAAGCTGCATGAGATGTAATTTGAGACGTTCACCGGTGAATGGAAGTGGAGAAAAGGGAGGGTGCTTGAGTGGGCCGCCAAGGTCTTGTTTAAGGTCTGTGTATACTTGAAACCAGTAAGAAGGCAGGCAGAAGGGAGACTGACGATAACAGGGTAGAAGGGAGTTAATTAAGGCAGCAGTTAGGAGGTAGAAGCCTAAGAGTTAACCTTAAACTGCAGGAGGCAAACGCACTTCTTCCTCTGAATTCAGAAGAAAAGAAGGATAAATGAGGCTGGATACAGATACTTGAGTTGGAAGAGAACTGGGTGGGAGCAGCCTCCAGGAAGTGGTCTGGATCTTTTCAGCAGGAAAGCCAGCTAGGTGCTCTGCTGAAAGTGAAGCTTGAAATTGAAGGAATTTTGGAATCCTCACTGCAGAGATTCTGTTGGTGAATCAAGTGTTGAAGGAAGAACTGCTGAGCCCCAGTTGGCATGTATTTGTAGCCGACAAAGTCTGCCTTTCTCCAGGATTGCCGCCAGCGCCCAAGCAGCTGGGGCTAATGTCAACTGCTGTCAGTACAGAATTTGGGTTTTAGGCACTAATTATATTTCAAGAAGACCTTCTCTTCCTAGTTGTACTTAATAGTAAATCAGAAATGGATTGATTTGTTTTCCTCTCATCTTACTTGTACCTGTCAGAAGCTTGTAATTAGGGAGAGCTGCTTGTGGAATTCAATATAGGGAATTTTAATCAACTGCCTTTTGTAGAACCTCTTAAATTTGGCTCACTAAAAAAAAGAAAAATTAAAAAAAAATAAAACATGGCTCACTGCTTTTAGAATCTATGCTGTTAGGAAAAATGAAAGCTCAAACTTACCTTGCCTTTCTTTTGTTCTCAGTTGGTTTTTTTAAAATATTTTATTTATTTGACAGATCACAAGTAGAAAGGCAAGCGGGGGGCGGGGAGGCAGGCTCCCTGCTGACCAAGAGAGCCTGATGTGGGGCTGAATTCCAGGACCCTGGGATCATGACCTCAGCTGAAGGTAGAGGCTTAATTAACTGACTGAGTCACCCAGGTGCCGCTGTTCTCAGTAGTTTTTTTTTTTTTTCTTAAAGATTTTATTTATTTGACAGAGATCACAAGTAGGCAGAGAGACAGGCAGAGAGAGAGGGAGAAGCAGGCTCCCCGCTGAGCAGAGCCCAATGTGGGGCTCGATCCCAGGACCCTGGAATCATGACCCGAGCCAAAGGCCTAACCCACTGAGCTACCCAGGCATCCCTGTTCTCAGTAGTTTCTATAGAACACTTAAGTTTTGAGGTGTACGTCTACTCAGGGGCAGTTTTTGGAAAAGCTTTAGAGCAACCAGATCACAATGATGCCATTTTTGAGTAGAAATTTGCTGAGTTGGTAAAAACCAGTATCACTGAATCATGACCTCTTTTTCTTTAATTACTAGGTTGAAAATGGTGTATTTGTAGCCAATCCGCTTCAGGAACGCACAATTCTGATGAGAAAAGAGGGCGAATCTGCAAAAAGCATTAATGAGATGCTTCTGAGCAGACTTTCACGCTACAGAGCTTCCCCGTCTGCAACGCTGGCTGCCCTTACTGGCTCCACCATCTCCAACACTCTGAAAGAAGACCAAGCAGGTACGCTGCCCTTCACTCACTGTACCTGTTTACCTTGTGTAGCTCCGCTCAGCTATGTATATATCTTTTAAGACTTTATTTTTTAGAGCAGTTTTAGGTTCATAGCAAAATTAAGAGGACAGTAGAGAAATTTCCCATAAACCTCCTGCCCCCACACATGTGCAGTCCTCCCCCATACCTAGAGGTGGTACGTATGTTGCAGTTGGTGAACCTACATTGACCTGACATGATCACCCAAGAGTTTACTCTTGGTGGTGCGGATTCTGTGGGTTGGGGCAAACACGTGATAATAGGTCTTCATCATCATGGTATTGCACAGAGTAGTTTTCCTGCCCTAGAAATCCTTTGTGCTCTTGCTATTTATCCCTCTTTTTTCCCCAGTCCCTGGCCACCACTGATCTTTGTATTGTCCTCCTAGGGTTGCCTTTTCCAAAATGCCCTGTAGTTGGAATCGTTTGTACCCTTTTCAGATTGGCTTCTCTCAGTAATGTGCATTCAGGTTTCCTCCCTGCCTGTTCATGGCTTGATACGTTCAGCTTGTGGTTAGCGAGAGCTGCCTCTGAAATTTGGGCAGTTCTTTTTTTGTTTTTTTTTTAAGTGTACTTATTTTTAGTAATCTCTACACCCAGTGTGGGGCTTGAACTCACGGCTTTAAGACCAAGAACGCATGCTCCTCTGACTGAGCCAGGCAGGTGTCCCTTGGACAGCACATTTTATTGAGTGCTCATGGTGTGCCATATAAAGCACTTGCCTTTATGTACTTCGCCTTTTTATTTCTAGGCCATCCATTTTTTTTTTTTTAATTCCAAACCATTACATGTTGGCTATAGATATGAATTGGCATGAATCTATAATTATTCAAAACAGCCTTGTCTTCAACTGTAAATACCTTATCATTAATGTAAATTGATTTCATGTTTAGTGTATGCTTCATAAATGTAAAAAAATTCACGTTTAGCATTGTCTTCACTAAATACAATCTTGGCCAAGCAAATAAGAGGCAAACCTTCCACAAAGGAGGTTGCTTTTTCTAGAATTTATCACGTAGTATTTGCACTTTAATATTTTAAATAGATAATGCGTTTACAGAGTTTGAAAGTAGAAACAATATAGAAAGGTACGTACAAAGAAATCTTAGTCTCACATCTCGGCATGTTATACATTTTGCCCCTGCAACTGCCTCCTGTAGGTAATTGTATTTATTAGTTTTTATTTAACCTTACAGAATTTTTTTATGCAAATACAATTAAAGACTTATGTGTTCTTATTTTCCTCCTTTTTTTTTTTTAAATAAAAGAGCCTACTAAGCATACTGTTCTGTACTTCAAAAGCGAGAGTTCTCAACTGAGATAAGCCCTTAAGAGGCTCATGAACACACTGCCCAAAGCTTTCTACATCTTAATTGTATCCATCCTGATTTTCACCAGACTTTCAAGGCCATCTATATGGCCAAAACAAGGTTAAGAACCATTATTCTTGATGAATTTGCAGATTACACCAACTATGTGACTCTATAACAAATCATGAGCTGTAGTAAAAGATAAGGGGCTAGAAAATATGCCGTATATAGAAAAATGCATCTGAATTAATGTTTAATGAATTTAATGCAATTTTATGCTTTAATCCTTTCACATACTGAAATGTTGGGAAGAGAAAATATTTGATTAATACATTATGAGGCTATCAAATTAAGTACCTACTGGTTCATATTAGAACTTAAGGATGGAGTTTTATTTTCATGGGTCTCTATTATATCAAATGTAAGTGAGGAAATTATTAATAATTGTCATAACTTGGGTCTATGGATAATTTGAATGATAGAAATACTTTGTAGAAAATGGTCCTTTTACCAAAATAAACAGCTTCCTGACAAGTTGAAGGCTTGATCTGGGTTTATCCCTTGGGAGAAAACTGACTCCTACCCTGAACAATAGAAGTACTGAAGGAATCTTTGTTAGAGAAGGAAATATGGGCAAAATCAGAAAGAGAACTCAGAAGGCAAGGGTATATTTAGAAAACTGAAAACTGATATTGTATTCAAAACTTGTGAGCTCATACTTTTATATTCATTCCCTGCACATTCAGTGACATGATGTTGCTGCATAAAAATTCGCCAGTTATTAGACGAAGTGACTTTTGACAGTTCAGCATTCAGAGGGTCTAGGATGTTTTATTCTGGGATAAACTAATACCTGTTACCATGCTAATATGTCTATTAAAACGTCCTGGTAAAAATGTTATGCTCACAAAGTTGCTAGTTTTCCAATCAATGCCCCTTTTGGGTTTCCTACCTGTGGGGAAATGTATGCCCCTGAGTGAAGAATATACTTATTGAGGATTTGGAGTTTTAAGTGGAGCTGTTTAGAAGCACAGGCGTTCAAAACAAATATCCGACAGATTGGGGTTTGCTTTTCTCATTTTTCTAATCTAAACCATCTAAAGGCAATTTTATGTCTATCTGGGCAATTCTGTTTTATGCCCTGACAGCTTCTTAGGTGAAGCATTCCATTTGACTTTCTGTTGCCATTATCAGTCCTCACTAGAGTAATAGGTAGGAAATCCTTAAATATGCATTTTCAGATCTGCCAGTGAGAAAGAGATTAGCATGCATTTTATACCTCTTGGTTAGAAATAATAACTTAGTTTGTCACTGACCCTAAATATATGTTATATATTTAATATAAATTATATATGTTATAAATATATAACATGTATAAGGGGTTCAGAAATCATGTAAATGTAAAATTATCCTGTATAGATACTGTGTAAGCTTTTTTTCTTATTAATTATAGGTTGAAATTTCAGGCTGATTTCATGTTCAGAGCTGTTTGTAATGAACGTAATAAGCCAAACCTGTTAAGAATTTGTTCTGTATAAAATTAAAAGATGTCTGTTGGAGTGCAGTTTCTGGGAAGCACAAACAGCAGGATTCTTCTTTCATTCTGAGATCTAGTCCATGCAAGGATTCATTCTCTTGAGTGAGACATAAAGGCATATTGGGTATTGGGAACACCTTTTAGAAATGTTCAGCTCAGGGTGCCTGTGTGGCTCAGGGCGTTAAAGCCTCTCTGCCTTCGTTCGGCTCAGGTCATGATCCCAGAGTCCTGGGATCAAGCCCCGCATCAGGCTCTCTGCTCAGCGGGGAGCCTGCTTTCTCCTCTCTCTCTCTGCCTCCTGCCTCTCTGCCTACTTGTGATCTCTCTATCAAATAAATAAATAAAATCTTAAAAGAAATGTTCAGCTCATGAAACAGGGGGCTTGGGGTGCGGATACTGGGCCAGAAGATCATTATTTCTCCTTAGATTACGGTTGCTGTAGTTTCCGAATCTGGGCATATTCTTGTTTGGATATGGAGCCCCTTCATCATACTGTAATCTGTTTTGGCAATCATATTAATCTGGTGTCAAACACTTATCACTATTTCCATTCCTTTCCCCAGCAAATACTAGCTGTGGCCTGCCTCTGAAAATGCTTCGGAAAACGCCCATCTATACCTGTGGTACATACTTGGTGATGCTGGTCCCACCCCCAGGGGGGTCAGGCAGCTCTGCCACCCGTTCTCTTTTTGGGGGAACAAGTGGTTTGTCATCTCTAAAAAGTAAGTGTGTCTTATTTGTGGCATTTTGCCCAATTTGTCTCTAACTTTGCAATTTAAGGCTCTCCTATTAATGATGTTAAACTTCCTTAGTTGTTTGCAGTGGCTCGTTGAAAACAACAAAACTTAACGATATAGTTATAGGTTAGGGGGAATTAAAACTATAATTTTTGTAGATGATACAGTTGTACACTTCTGAAAGCCATCATCCTGTGTGTTCAAGACAATTTTAGGAAATGAAATACTCCTTTGCCATATTTACTGATGACATAGCAAGAGCTCGGCCCACTATGAGTAGAATTCCAAAGCTATTAAATAAAGTATGTGAGGGGCACCTGGGTGGCTCAGTAGTTAAGTGTCTGCCTTTGGCTCAGGCCATGATTCCAGGGTCCTGGGATCGAGCCCCGTATTGGGCTCCCTGCTCGGCGGGAAGCCTGCTTCACCCTCTCCCACTCCCCCTGCTTGTGTTCCCTCTCTCGGTGTGTCTCTCTCTGTCAAATAAATAAAGTCTTTGAAAATAAATAAATAATAAAGTATATAAAATGCCTTCATTTTAGAACACATAAACAAAATGTGAAGCAAAAAAGGTCCAATTCAGAAAGAAATGTTAATTAAGTGTATCCCTCCGAGCCTCAGTTTTCCCACCTGCAAAGACAAAAGAAAAGTAGTATCTCACACTGTCGTTTGGGGATCATATGCAATATGATATATAATAAGTTATGTTAGAGTATCTCTAAGAAATAACAACCCAAATGTTTCTTTCACATATGGTAACACTTTGTGTTTTTCCTTGAAATTTATTTAGACACATAAAATTAAAATGTTTTTAAAATCTGTTTTCATTCCTAGTTTTTTCACATTCTGTCCTCTCAAAATGATTTGTAGTTATCCCATTAAAGGATTATATTTCACATATAGACTTTCAAAAAGGCATTTCGGACTGTCAGCCTGAAGATATAAATTTGACCTCAGCAGTTTATACAACATCATGTGTCTAATATCAGCCTTTAGGCCATTTCAGATACATTCAACACACTGCATGTGTTTGGGATTTAGATAGAGATATGCATAACAACTCGACGCTCTTTTGCCTTTAGAATCAAATTGGTTGGACTTTTTCTCAACAGCTTGTGGTCTCTAAAGTTCATGTGACCAGGATGTCCCTTTAGCCCTTGAATAAATGATGTAAATTTACTATTAGTCTCTTTTTTTAATACTAGCTTCGCTGAGATACAACTTACCATAAAATCCATACCTTTGAAATGTACAATTCAGTGGTTTTCATATATTCAGAGTTGTGTAACCATCACCACTATCTACTTCTAGAACATTTTCCATCACTTCAAAAAGGAACCTCCCACCCATACCCATTAGCAGTCACTCCCCTTTTTACCTCCCTGGCATCCACTCATCTGCTTTTGTCTGTATGGGTTTATCCCTGGACTTCTCATATTTACGGGAATATATAATATATGTGCTTTTGTGACTGGCTTTTTTAATGTTTTTAAGGTTCATCCATTTGGTAGCAGGAATCATTACTTATTCCTTTTTATGGCTGAATTATGTTCCATTGCGTGGATATACCCCATTTTGTTGACATTGGGGTTGTTTCCGCTTTCTGGCTATTTTGAGTAATATTGCTATTAACATTCATGCACAAGTCTTTGTGGAGGCACACGTTCACTTCTCTTATATATAAACGTAGAAATAAAATTCTGGTCATACGGTAGCTATATGTTTACCCTTTGGAGGGACTGCCAAATTGTTTTCCAAAGTGGCTGCTCCATTTTACATACTTACCAGCAATATAAAAGGGTTCCCATTTCTCCACATCCTCAGTGACATTTATTTTCTGCTTTTTAAAGTTATAGCCATCCTAGTGGGTATGAAGTAGTATTTCACTGTGGTTTTGATTTGCATTTCCCTAATGACAGATGCTGTTGAACATCTCTTCTTGTGTTTATTGGCCATTTGTATGTCTCCTTTGGAGAAATATCTATTCAAATCCTTTGTCCATTTTTAAATTGAGTTATTTGTCTGTTTATTTACCATTAGTCTTATTAAGTTCTTTTTAGCCTCAATTTGTCACTCCATTGAAATTGGCCCCATTTGATTAAAGCAGGCCTTCACACTGCCATTTTTTCATGAGGCTATAGCTTACATAGTGATTCTGTTTTAGGCCAACAAATCAATAAATGCTTAAATTTCTTCTGTGTCCTGTTCACATTGGTCGCTGTGGAGGCTACTCAGTAAGTGGAAGACATGGTGCTTGCCTCGAGGAGCTCCTGGTCTTGTTGGGAGAAATGCTGTCAGTGTGTGTGAAACAAGTAATATACAAGTAATATACAATCCTGTATCACCGCCTGAACCATGGGGAACAGATGAGTGCTGCAGAATCTGAAAGAAAGGGTTTTTGCGGAGGAGCGGGGGTAGAAAGGAGACACAGCTTGAGGTCTTGAGTTTAAGTCATGAAAAGCGGGTATTATGCATTTAAGTGGCCAAGTTGGGGAAAGATGTATGCATGGCAAACACAATGAAAAAGAGATTTGGGGAGACAGTTTGTTGGCGTTCAGGTTGGCAGAGTGGAAAGTAGAAAAGAAAATAAAATTTTTTGGTTTTTTTAAAAAGATTTTATGTATTTGTCAGAGCACAAGCAGGGTTAGCAGCAGGCAGAGGGAGAAGCAGACTCCCACTGAGCAAGGAGCATGATGTGGGACTTGATCGCAGGAGCCTGGGATCATGACCTGAGCCGAAGAGCCACCCAGGTGTCCCGAAAGTACAGTTTCTTTTTTCTTTTATTTTTTAAAAGATTTTATTTATTTCTTTGACAGAGAGAGACTGTGAGAGAGGGAACATAAGCAGGGGGAGTGGGAGAGGGAGAAACAGGCTCCCTGCTGAGCAGAGAGCCTGATATGGGGCTTGATCCCTGGGATCCCCTGGGATCACGACCTAAGCCAAAGGCAGATGCTTAACAACTGAGCTACCCAGGTGCCCCCTGAAAGAACAGTTTAGATGATAGCTTGGACCAGGCATGATAAGAATCTGAATTACAAGGGGGATGGGAATAAGAAAAAGGAACTTGAGAGAGAGTGCTAGAATTTTATGTTAAAAGTGGGGAAGAAATAATAATAGTACGTTAGTGCTGGTGCAAGTCCTATAGAAATGTTTTAATTCATTTAATCTTCACAATAACTATGTAAGGTAGGTACTTTTAATATCTCCACTGTGTACATGAGGAAGTAGAGGTTCAGTACATTTTCCTGGGCCACACAAAGGAGGTAGACCTGGAATTCAAACCCAGAAGCCTAGAGCCCATGCTTGTCATCACTGCACTATCCTGTGTTAAGGGAAAAGGCCAGAGTGTCTCCAAGTTTTAGAGTTAGTGCTTGGAAGGACAGCAACCTAGCTATGTTTCAGTGTCCACTAACCTTCATTGAGCAACAGCTATATATAAAGTATTTCTTGTAAATGGTATTACCTAGTGATGTTAGTGATCATGATTCCTCTTGCAATGACTCTTGGTAATCTGTATTGAAAATATATGCAAAAGGTGCCATCTTATTTTTTTAAAGATTTTATTTGAGAGAGCAAGTGAGCGCAGGGGGAGGGGCAGAAGGAGAGAGAATCTCAAGCAGCCTGCTTGCTGAGCACAGAGCCCAATGTAGGGTTCATTCTCAACCCTGAGATCATGACCTGAGCCAAAATCAAAAGTTGGACGCTTAACTGACTGAGCCACTCAGGTGCCCAGCAAAAGTTGCCGTTTTAAAAACATTTTGAAAAATAAGGCTCACTATTTAGTAGGACATTCGTGACAGGTTGTGTGTGTGTGTGTGTGTGTGTGTGTTTAAGGTTTATTTATTTGAGAGAGCACATAAACGGGCAGGGGGGGATATCGGGGGTGGGGAGATAGAGAAGCAGACTCCCTGCTGAGAGGTGGGGCCCAACGCGGGGATTGATCCCACAATCCGAGTTGGGTACTTAACCAACTGAGCTACCCAATTGCCCCCCTTTTTGTGGTCTTACATTTGTATTCTGTCTCCTCATTGTTACCGTCAATAGACGACAAAAAAGGTGTGATTTTTAGGAAAGCCTTAAGAGCCTAACATTTAAACTTTGAAAAGTCGACTGTCATCATAAGGTTTATTAAACAGCTTAATATTTGTTTCCAAAGTCCTTGCCTCTAGCTTGGTGTATAATATTTCGGATGGTCAGTTCACAAGTCGTGCCGATCTCATAGATGCTGCTGGAAGCTCACTGGGGCGTGGTGCTCTTGTACCAGGATTGGGTAAGAAATGACAACTTTTCCTTAGAAAATTCAAACTTTAAGCAATTTCTCTCAAAAAATCTTGCCAGTTCCTTTTCCTTGTAAGAAAGGATTTTTTGATGCTGCTGTTTAATTTTAAGGATCAACATAAGAAACAGCTGTAGGTGACATTTCTCTGCATAAATTGCTATTGAAGATACTGTCTTTCAGGTTGTATGATGATGCCTGTAACAAATTCTTCTTAAAGTTCATTCTGTGAAGAGGTTTATTTCCCATGAGGCATTGGTATGCTTCTTACTGTTAGGAAATGAGCATTATGTAATATATTAGATTTTCTCTTTGCCTTGGCTCCTGGGAAGCTCATATTTAAATCTTGGGCTCAGTTACTAAGGCTTTTACTATGTGTTAATGTTCATTAGTCCTGTTAATACCTCAGTTTTGGTTTAAACCACTTAAATCCTTTTGGGAATTAAAAGGCTCGCAAGTCAGTTACTAAGAACTATCTATTCCACGAGACCTGTTCCATTCTCACGAGGGAGTTAAGCAAAGTAGAGATTGAGTCCTGCCTTCTTGCTGAGCCCCAATCTAATGCTTCACCAGATAAATATGTGGGACTCAGGAGCAGACTGTCAGCAGCGGAGAGACTCACCCTTCTGTTCTTTAGCAGTGCTTTGGAGAAATACGAATACGGGCCGAGGATGGCGTGGCGGTTGAGTGAAGTGTGCTCTTTCTGCAGGCGCCTGTTACGATACAGTGAACAACATGCTGTGGACGTGCTCGAATGATTATATTGATCAGTGGTGCAATCCAGGGAACCAGGCCTTCCATTACGTCTGTCAGAGACTTGGAGTCAGCCACATCATCACTGAGCCCAAAGGTGAGATGCCCTCGTAGTCTTAGAGGAACAGATTTTTTCCCTCATGAAATAGAGAGCACAGTAGTGTTAGGAAGTGGTAACATAGCCCAGGTGACAACATGTGTCAACAGCTTTCCCTCTTTGAACTTGAAACCTAACATCCTTGTTGCTTTTTTTTTTTTTCCAAGATTTATTTATTTGAGAGAGAAAGCATGAGCAGGGGGAGGGGCAGAGGGAGAAGCAGACTCCCCACTGAGCAGAGAGCCTGATGTGGGGCTTGATCCCAGGACCCTGACTGAGATCATGACCTGAGCCAAAGGCAGAGGCTTAACCAACTGAGCCACCCGGGCACTCTGCCAGCTTGTTTTATGATTAAATAAATAAACATGTAAATAAAAAGAGGATCTGGGACTTGTTCAGAGAAAACTGTTATGTCACTCTAAAATTATCAGAACTTTGGTGTAAAGGTTGATTATTTGTACTTGCCATGGGATTGTTTGCCATTTTAATGTTTTGCATTGATAACGTATTTATATACAGATTTATAATTAGATCACCGAAAAAGGATGTATGTATTTCTTAATATTGAGTTACTATTAACTCAAAATCTTCTGGCTTCAAGGTCAGCTACAGTGGTGTAGAAGAGCAAATCCTCTCCCCATAAAACAATGATAAAATGGACATGATTACCAAAAACAACTATTTCTAGCCTCTGGAAACTAACCAAGGGCATACATCAAAATGAGAAGTGAATATTCGTAAAAACCACTGAACTTTGGGTGAAACAGTGGAAGTCTGTGGTGCTCTCAGCTGGGGATGCCCATTTCCCACCTTAAGCTTGGTCAGTGCAGTAATCCCACCAGCGTGGGGCAGATCGTGTAAACCAGAGGCTTTGCTTCCAGAGGGTGCTGACCTGATCCGGAGCAATACATGGAAAAAACTCCTGCCCAGCAACAATGTCAGTAACAGTACCAGTCTGAGTGGCAAACCAACAGAGAAGGCCGGTGGCTTAGCTTGCCTGCAGCTATGGTTTTAGGGTGAGCAGAGAACCAGCAGACTAGCCATGAGCTCTGGGGAGTGAGGAACCTACAGAGGGCCTTGGTTAGCTACCTGTCCGTCTGTGTGGAAGAAGCTGGAGAGGGTCCAGCCTAGGTGGGCCACACACGCCTGGCTGACCATGAGCCTGCACATACATGTGGAGATGTGAGAGAGTCTGACAGAAAGTAAAATCCAGGGCAGAGTTCAAAGCCGTGTGACCCTTGGTGTGCCACCCCAAAACACACAGACCCAGCCAGAGGGGCAGACTTACTGGCTTAAGGTATTTGAGCACAGCCTTTGGCTCAGACTAGATGATTCCTAGGAAGGCAGGCTTAAAAAAAAAAGTACACAGATGAAAGAAAGTAACAAAGTAGAAACAATAATTGAAAAAACCCAAACCAAACAGAAGTCAGTAGCTACACATTATAGGTGAAACTCCAATGTTGGATTTAGCAGATGAAAACTAAAGCAACCTTTATATATGTATTGAAAGATCTAAAGGAAACCCTGTTGAAAAGATACAAGTATGATGACTATGACTCAAAGAGAATTTCAACAAATAAATTTTTGAAAAAAGATCTAGTTGGAAATTCTGGATTAGAAAAGGTCAGTAATTACAAAGAGC
>RCUC01111622.1:0-10880 GCA_003697995.1 Taxidea taxus jeffersonii
AAGACTTTGGGACATGTCAGAAAGACACAGGAGCCAGCACGAATGGTCTCCTACTGGCCAAACCTAGATAGTTTTGAGCACATTGATAAATATAGACAGTAATGGGCTGTAATCCACTGAATAAAATAAAACGCCATAACCCATTTTGATTATAAGCAAATAAACAAGGAAGAGCCCTTCTTTAGAATTAATAAATGCAGAAAAAAATGATTACAACAGAAAAAATACCCTTCTGTAACTATATTGCAAAAATTGGTTCAAGTAAGATTTATCAGCAGATTCTACATGGAAGAAGGGGAAGAAGCCTGACAAGGAATAGGAAATTTACATACTCTCAAAGTACCCTACCACAAAGTATTTACTAGTTGCAAAAGGAGAAATAGGAACTATACTGTGAAGAAGGCACAAGTGACAACAAAGTGATGTAAGTTAGCATCACGCTAAGGGACAGACAGATGTCATGGGTCTCTGCATGTGATACCTTGAGAAGGACACATAGCTTATATAGTATCCCAGCCAAAGCCGCACAACCTGAATCAGATCATAAGGAAACATCAGACAACCAGAATCCAGGGGCATTCTGTAAAGTACAGGCCTGTATTCTTAAACACTGTCAATGTCAGAAAAGGTAAAGAAAAGCAGATGAACAGCTTCAGATAAAGAAGACAAAAATATGAGGGATGCCTGGCTGGCTCAGTCAGTTAAGCTCTGACTCTTGATTTCGGTTCAGGACCTGATCTCAGGGTTGGGAGATCAAGCCCCGTGCCCAGCTCCATGCTTGGTGGGAAGTCTGCTTGAGATTCTCTCTCTCCTTCTCCCTCTGCCCCTCTGCTCCTCTCTGCCTCTGTCTCTGCCTGTCTCTCTCTCTCTCTCAAACAAGTGAATAAATCTTTAAGAAGACAAAAGATGTGACAGCTATACTCATTGCACTGTCTGAACTGGGCTCTGAACAAGGGAAAAATAACTTCCTATAATGGACATAATGGGGACAATTGACTAAATTGGAGTATGGATGGTAGCTTAGATGAAAGTATTGTATCAATATATGCATGTCTAGAATTTGCCCATGGGTCTGTGGCTATGTAAGAGAATAGCCTTGTTCTTAGGAAATGGATAATAAAATACTAATGGGTAAAGGGACATGATATATGTAACCTACTCTCCACCATTTTATAAAAAATAATTTTTAAGCACAAATATAGGAGATGACCAGGAGAGAGAAAAAGAGAGAAATACACAAGAGGCTATACAGGTCTTCTGGCTACTGTTCTTGCAACTTTTATAAATAAATAACGTGTAGGGCACCCTGGCTGGCTTAGTTAGTAGAGCATGCAACTCTTGATCTTAGGGATGTGAGTGCAAACCCCACATTGGGCATGGAGCCTACTTGAAAAAGAAAAATTAAAAAAAATAAATAAAAGTATTTCTAAACAACCAAAGATAAACAGATAAATAGATAAAATTGGAATTAGCTATATTTTTAAAGACTTTATTTATTTATTTATTTATTTATTTATTTATTTCACAGCAAGAGAGGGTCACACAAACAGGGGGGAGTGGGAGAGGGCGAAGCAGGCTTCCTGCCGAGCAGAGCCTGGTGTGGGGCTCGATCCCAGGACCCTGGCATCATGACCTGAGCCGAAGGGAGGTTCTTAATGACCGAGTCACCCAGGTGCCCCTGGAATTAGCTATTTTTAAGAGTAACTGGGCTGTATAAAAAGAACACCTCTAACCTTGCTGACATCAGGTGATCCTCACATAGACCGTGGCGGTCATGCACACAGAAGAGGTTTTCAAACAAGGGAATCAGATTGAAGCCAAGTTTTGTTCGTAAAACCAAATATCACCAATGGCTTTTATCCATACATGTACATACCCATGGTTTATTTATTTATTTTCATACCCATGATTTATAATGAACCATAATTATTAGCAGTTTTATCATTATTCGGCACTATCGAGTTGCATAAAGTTGCCTTCACTAATTTATTTAATCAATAGCTGCCCGATATAGTTTCTCCCAGTTTTTCCTACTACGACTGCGAATATATTTCATCAAATCAAAGGACACACTGCTTGTAAGAGACCACCATTGTAAGAGACCACCATTATTTTATGAATCATTAAAGAAAGGAAGGCGCATCCCAATTTCTGAGATGTTGGAAAATATGTGTTCAGGATTTGTGAAATAAGTACTTTTTCTTCAACGTCTAGGCGAACTCTGGTCTGACAGCTCAGATTCAGGTCAGAAAATGAGGTTGCCTGGGGCCCTTGGTGACTGGGCAAGTTGCTTAACTTTCCAGGATGATTCAGGAAGTTCTTTGGGGGTTTTTCAGAACCTAAGAGTCATTATTAAAATGATGATAATAATGCCTTTCTCGACCAACTTGTTTTTCACTTTTACTATTGTTTACTAAACACTACTGTTCCGTGTCATTCATGGTGCCTGTACCTGAGAATTAATGGGGATGATGAACAAGTAATTGTTCTGTCTGGGGATAGTGGGTATGGCCAGGGGAGAGAGAAGGAGGGTTGGGGGGGATAGGGAGAGGGAGGGTGGGAAGGGGGAAAAACCTGATCTTGTGGGATTTATTCATCCAATGAATATTTATTCATCTTCAACTTCACCTTGGCCCTTCTCATGGGGTTGAGTAGGTATTTTTTTTTTTTTTTTTGACCTACGGGAAGGGGCATCCCAGGCAGAGGGAACAGTGGGAACAGTGTCGCAAAGGGATGGAAGCATTAAGGGTCTGGTGGATTTATGAAACAGATTGTTCTGGAGAATTTGGGGGGCTGCAGAGGATGAGATGAAAGATAGGATGTTATTAGTCCCATGTGCTCGGTCAGGGGACAAGTTCAGGGTGTACACGGCGCTGTAGGGTCTCCCAGCTGAAGGGAGCTGCATTGTGTTGGAGTCATCTGTCTGAGTATCTGTCTCTTGAGCAAGATCTTTAACAACCTCATGATAATTCATCATATGATCGTTCTTTGCTTTATTCGACCAAGTCCCTATTTGTGGGGTACTTGGGCTCTTTGCACTTTGGGGTGATTTTTGAACAAGGTTTCAAAGAACAGCCTGGAGGCACAACAGGTGGGCCACAAGATATGCAAAAACGTGGGGCTTCTGATACACGTGGGGACATTGGCGCTGTATTTCAGTGGGCAGGGCTCACTTGCACAAAGTGAGATTTCAGGATAGACTCTAGGGAACAGGGACCTTATCAGTACTATTTCATGGAGTCGGGGCCAAAAATTTGGACATCTACACACTAGAGAGAATTTGGTGGGCCTATGTATTAGTTCTAGTACTCGGATTAAACAACAACAACAAAAAGCAGTAGAAATTCAGTATCAAGGAGATCTGAGTTAGCTACTGTGTGTATGTCTCTGTGTATGTGTTAGTGGACAGGAGTGACAGGCGTTACTCGGAGCATCTCAGGCTGCGTTTTCCAGGACGGCAAGAAGGACAAGGACAGCAATAGGCGTTCTGCTCTCCTTCACCAGGTCACTGTGGAATAGAGTACTCAGCTCGACTGTCCTAGTTCTGGAAAGATACAGCAAACTAGCATGTATTCAGAGGAAAGGGGCCAGGATGGCGAGGGGCTTCCTGACTGTGCCCCCTGGGTGGTGGCCTCAGGAACTGAGAGTGACTGGGTTTAGGAGAGACTTCCAGCATGAGGTAGCAGAATTATCGAATTCCTGAAAGTGAAATCTGCTCAGTGGTTTCCAAAACAGACTTTGTGCAAACGAATGAAAACCACAGGCTGGCAGATTTTAACTCAGTCTAGGGAAGAACTAACAGAGCTGTTAATAAACAAAATAGAGGTTTCTGGAGGGAACACAAGAGACTATTAGCAGTGGTTACCTCCAGGACCAGGGGGATGCCCCACTGGAAATTATCCTTGTGTTCCACAGAAGATGTTTTAAAACCACATACAAGGATTATACTTATAATGAAGAAACGGATTTAATAATGCAACACAACAGGAAGAAAACACAAGTGGATTATAATAGCTAAGGTATTTTGGTTGCAGGCAGCAAAATACAACCATGGTGGGGTGCCTGGGTGGCTCAGTGGGTTAAGCTTCCAACTCTTGATTTCGGCTCAGGTCATGATCTCAGGGTTGTGGGATCGAGCTCCTCATCGGTCCTGTGCTGGGCATGGATGGAGGCTGCTTCAGATTCTCTCTCTCCATCTCCCCTTCTACAACACCCCCAAAACCCAGCTAATAAGCACAACGCAAGAAAAGGATTTAATAGAAGGACACAACTGCTTCCAGAATTGAAGAGAAGGCTGAAGAGGGTCAGGAGTCCCAAAGCTGCTCAGGGCCCTCACTGGCATTCTCGCTTTGCTATAACTTGGTTTTTTATCAGTTTTCTGTCCTTGTGCTCCTTGGTGTCTCCAGAGAGACGGTCTGATTGGCCTGACCTGGGGTCATATACCCATTCCCTCACTCAGTGACAGCCCTTGGTAGAATCACTTGAAATGGGGGAAGGCAGTTTCCCAAAGGAAGCTTGGCATGCTGTAACCAAAAGTAGGGAGGGAGTCTGGGCGGGCAAAAACACGATATCCATTACACTGGTTTGTGAGAAACAGAATAAGCAATCTCCTGAGCTAGGGAGGTCCTTGTCCCTGGAGGTGTTCCAGACCGAGCAGATGAGCACTTGGTGACAAAGTCGGAAAGAAGTTCAGCATCTAATGGGAGTTAGGTTACACCGCATCGACGTCCCTCCCAGCCCTGAGATTTATGGTTCCATGATTTGGGGGAAATGCTATCCTTTAGACAGGACAGATAAGACCACACTTCCACAGGCAAAGTGCCTTTCATGGTCTCAGTCTGGAGTCAGGCAGGGAGTGCTCCCCCACTCCCCAGCCCCGCTCATCTTCTTCACCCATCCTCTTCCAGTCCATCCGTCTGCACTTCCAATACTTTTCATTTGATGGTTTGGAGGACTCAAAGGGAATATTAGAGAGGCCTGTCTCTGAGGTCAGACTCCAGAGATGCTCTAGGGTTCAGCCTTTACGAACTGTGTGACCCTGAGAAAAGTACTCGGCTTCTCTGGACCTAAATTTCTTCAACTGTAAAATGAAGATAATAATAGTACCTGCTTCCTGGTCATACATTTAAATGATTATTAGAGGACCTGCCATGGAGAGAGGGTCCCAATAGGGGCGCCTGGGTGGCCCAGTGGGTTAAACATCTAACCCTTGATCTTGATCTCAAGGTTGTGAGTTCAAGTCCTGTGTTGGGCTCCATGCCAGGTGTATAGCCTACTTTTAAAAAGGTGGGCCTCAAATAATGTCATCTCCTCCTCCTCCCATTCCCCTCCTCTAGCATTAGTGACTCATCAACCACAACATTATTAAAAGGAGTAGCTCCAGAAGGATCACCAACATTCTGTATTCTACAAGAAAAGGGGATACAACCTACTTATTTTCTAAATTCCTCTCCCTAGAAGAGTTCCTAGTACATATAGGTACTCAGTAAATATGAGTAAGGGAGTGAATGCATCCATTCTGGAGGGTGCAGAGTAAGAATTTTTCTGATGCAGGTTCTACCAAGGTTCCAGAAGAAGCAGAGGGAAACCCCTCACCAAGGGTTAAGGGGAAAAGAACAGGCGACAGAGTTGGTCAAGGAGTGATTCATGGATAGAATGGGCCCAAAAAGAGAAAAGTCTCTGGGACCACCCTCGGGAGCTGGTGGTGAAAACTCAGATGACGAGCCATCCGGGGACCCCCAAGGGACCGTTTTGTATGATCTGGGTTTCAGGGTTGATGGAACGTGATGGAAGTTTTCAGAATGAGGCACTTGGGTGATCTATTTTGGAAGAATTATCTAGAGAAAAGAAAATGAGAACTGCTGGTAACCTTTGCGTGATCGCCTTGTGCGGGGGAAGAGGTGACTCCGGGACATTCTCATAGCCTGGTTTTTCAGGCCTCACGCACTGCGGGTCCTAGGCAGACGAAGGTTGCAAAAGTAACACTCTGGCAAAGGGCTCCTCCTAAAGAGACTATGTGCTATATGGGAGGGGATTTTTAAGTTCAGTTGTGTTAAGATGTAACAGACACAGAGACAAGTGATAAATCAGAAATATACAACTCCGTGAATTTTCAGAAGTGCATATGGCCATGTTACTAGCACCTGCATATGGAAATGAGTTTTATCGGTACAAGTTCATGGGAAACACCTGGGGCACCTGGCAGGAAAGCAGGTTCTCTGGCCCCGCTTTCAGAGAGTCTGATCAGGTGCCTTGGCCCCTCCTGAAAGTGGGCAGGAATCTGCATTTCTACAAGCACCACCAAGATGTAGACGAGGGTGACCCATGGACCATGCTTTGAGAAATACTGATTTTGGGGTGGGAGCAAGCTTTAGAGTCATGTAGGCCTGGAGTTGGAATCCCACCGTCTTCTGGAGTGAGGATTTGACCTTCTTGTAGAGAAAGGGGGAGCCAAGGTACTGGCTCATAGGTTTGCTTTGAGTATTCAAAGAAAATGCATGTAATCAGAGAAATAGAAATCAAAACCACAATGAGATACCACCTCGTGCCGGTCAGAATGGCTAAAATGAACAAGTCAGGAAACAGCAGATGTTGGCAAAGATGCGGAGAAAGGGAAACCCTCCTACACTGTTGGTGGGAAGGCAAGCTGGTGCAGCCACTCTGGGAAACAGTATGGAGGTTCCTCAAAAAGTTAAAAATAGAGCTATCCTATGACCCAGCAATTGCACTATTAGGTATTTACTCCAAAGATACAAACATAGTGATTTGAAAGGGCATGTGCACCCCAATGTTTATAGCAGCAATGTCCACAATAGCCAAACTATGGAAAGAGCCCACATGTCCATTGACAGATGAATGGATAAAGACGAGGTGGTGTGTATATATATATATATATATATATATATATATATATATATATAGTGTGTATATATATATATAAAGGAATACTATGCAGCCATCAAAAATATGAAGTCCTGCCCTTTGTAATGACATGGATGGAACTAGAGAGTATTATGCTAATTGAAATAAGTCAATCAGAGAAAGACAATTACATGAGTTCAGTCATATGTGGAATTTAAGAAACGAAACAGAGGATCGTAGGGGAAGGGAAAGAAAAATAAAATAAGACAAAATCAGAGGTGGAGACAAACTGTAAGAGGCTCTTAACGACAGGAAACAAACTGAGGGTTGCTTGAGGGTTGGGGGAGGGAGCGTGGGGTGACTGGGTGTGGGGCACTAAGGAGGGCAGTGATGAGCACTGGTGAGACGCAACTACCAAATTACTAAATTCTACCTCTGAATCTAATAATATACTATATGTTAATTCATTGAATTTAAATTTTTAAAAAATGCATGTAAACTCATGACATTTGCTTAGCATGGTGTTGGAAACACAGCAGGCACTCAATACATGTAGCAAAGCAAACACTGGCAGGAAAAAGACGGGGCCCCTGCAGGTCCTTGTGCTCAGCACCCAGGACAGCACACCATCGACCAAGACTAAGGGCAGCGGAGCATGAGAGTTAGCAACACTGGCTTGGTGGGCAGACGCCCTGGGGTACGAGTCTGAGTCCTGACATTACCACCTACTAGCTGTGTGACCTCAAGTGGTTTACTGAACTACTCTGACTCAGTTTCCTCATCTGTAAAAGGGGCATAATAACATCTACTTCCCAGGGGGAATACGAGGAGAAAGTAAGATGACCCAGTAAAGCCTTGAGCCCTGGGCCCATGGCCTGAGCCCCGAGAAGAGCTGAGTATAAGTTGAATGCTGCTATTTATATAGCCAAAGCTAAGAATGTTCCATCCCTGAGCAATGGAAGTTCTCTTCAGGGGCAGCCGGAGGGGAAACAGGCCACCTCTCTGTGATAATGTTGAGCTGTGTAATAAAAAGGCTAAGAACTCCATGTTTATTACTGGGCAAAATTGTCACTACCATGATTATAGGTGATTATAGGTCAGTCCCACATGCTCAAGAACCTTCCTCCCTCATGTGTTTATACCCTGCAAGAGGGAAGGAGGCAGGAATGGAGTTGGGGTGGGGGGAGGCTTTGCTCCCAGCCTGAAAACTCTTATTTAACTTCTGCCAAACACAGACGCTGGCATTTGAATTCCTGTAGGAGTTGTCACCCCAAGGTGCATCATTTCTGGGGGACTAAGTTGTCCCGGCCAATTCTCCCAGAGTGGAATATGGACAGCACACCCGGTTAAAGTTTGTTGTCTCTTGCATCAGGCAGCCTCAGGTCATGCCAGGAATTAGAGGTTCCAGTCCTACTACTGATCAATCAGGTAGCCTTAAGCAATTCAGTCACTTTTAAAAAAATACTTATAAGCCCATCTCTGCCCTAGACCGTGGGGAGTACAAACTGAAGTACAAGACAAGTTCTTCATCCTGGAGAACAGGGCTGCCACATACAGTTGTGCAAGTTGGAAACTGCCCAAGGCCATTTGACCAAGGGCAGGAGTAAGGCCCAAAGTACAACTTGCACTCTGGTCACAAGGGTCAGGCTACATCCTCGTGGAAGAAAGGGTACCTCGTGGAAGAAAGGTGCAGTATAGGTTTAGTGGTACCTTTTTTAAGGTCATGTCTGGCTACTAACACAGAAATCTAAATAAAAATTGGTTTTCCTCCTAGCATGAAAATAAATAATTCTGTGTCCTTAGGTGGAGGGGTTGAGAAGACCAAATGGGAGAACAGAGATGAAAACACTTTGGGAAAATATACAAAACACTACAGCTCTAATGATACCATGGTATAAGCATCTTCTGTTGCAAATCAGCTGTGTGACCTTAGGAAAGTCATTGTACTTCTCTGGGCTTCATTTTTATCATGTGTACAATAAATCAGTATCCTGGGTAATTCTGATGCTCGTGTCCAGCATGCCTGGTAGATAAACATTGGCTCCTTCCAGATCCAATGTTCCCCAAGCTGGTATTCCACTCTGACATGGCAGACAGGAATTCTGCTGGGCATGAACTGATGGGAAGGCCAGGAAATAATGTCATCATCCCTAATCTGAATGCAATGATCTTGCACAGGGGCTCAGCAGCAGTGCCTTTGTGCTCCTGTCCCCAGGCTGAACTGGCCAGCCCTGGACACTCACCAGTTACACACCCAACTTCACATATGGACATTCTGCCTGGGCTGATATCACTCAGTATCCTAAATGAAAATTGGGATCAACTGACCCAAACATGTCCCCTGTTGATCTTGCTATAAGTACAAGTCAGTAAATGTCACAGTAAGTCCCTGGCTAGCCTGGAAATTCTTAGTCCTTAATAGGCTATAAACACAATTGGTCAGGATTTTCTGTGTGTGCGTTGATCTATTTAATTGAGTAACTTCTTCCTTTCTCCCCCACTTGTCAAACATCTGCTAAGTCTGGAGTCTATGTCAGGTACTGTACTAGGGACTTGGGATATAGAAATGAATAGTAAGATGGAGCATGGGCCCCTCTGATCTCCCCGAATACACCCACTAATACATAAACTGCCACTTGGAAACCAAGAGGAAGCATTTCAGGCTGTGAATCCTTTTTTAGGCCAGTAGCTTCCAAATGTGCCAACTGCCTTTTTTATTTTTTTTAAAGATTTTATTTATTTGGAGCGCCTGGGTGGCTCAGTGGGTTAAAGCCTCTGCCTTCAGCTCAGATCATGATCCCAGGGTCCTGTGATTGAGCCCCGCATTGGGCTTTCTGTTCAGCAGGGAGCCTGCTTCCCTTCCTCTCTCTCTGCCTGCCTCTCTGCCTACTTGTGATCTCTTTCAAATAAATAAATAAAATCTTTTTTAAATATTTTAAGATCTTTTTTTAAAGATTTTATTTATTTATTTGACAGAGAAAGAGATCACAAGTAGACAAAGGTGGGGGGGGGAGCAGGCTCCCTGCTGAGCAAAGAGCTCCATTTGGGGCTCAATCCCAGGACCCTGAGATCATGACCTGAGCCCAAGGCAGATGCTCAAACCACTGAGCCACCCACCAGCCCCCCACCCAACTGTTATTTTATTTTTTTCTATTTATTTACTTGACAGACAGAGATCACAAGTAGGCAGAGAGGCAGGCAGAGAGAGGGGGGAAGCAGGCTCCCTGCCGAGCAGAGAGCCCCATGCGGGGCTCGATCCCAGGACCCTGAGGCCACGACCCCGAGCCGAAGGCAGAGGCATCAACCCACTGAGCCACCCAGGCGCCCCCCAACTGTTATTTATTTATTTTTTTTTTTTAAGATTTTATTCATTTATTTGACAGACAGATCACAAGTAGGCAGAGAGGCAGAGAGAGAGAGGAGGAAGCAGGCTGTCCGCAGAGCAGAGAGCCCGATGCGGGCCTCGATCCCAGGACCCTGGGTTCATGACCTGAGCCGAAGGCAGAGGCTTAACCCACTGAGCCACCCAGGCGCCCCCCTCCCAACTGTTATTTTAAACAGTAGCCTGCAATCCAGGAAAAAGAAACCCACTAAGGGAGCTAGAAGCTTCCAAAGCAGGGGGAGAAAAGCTTCAACAACTCACAAACATGCAGCAGGGGTCCCGGCCATGGCTACAATATTGTGTTCCAGCAATGGAAGTCAGGATGTTTTGCAGCTGCCCACATACATTTCCCCTCTCCAGTTCCAACTGAAGTCTCAGCCTACCTGCCCGCAGGTTTGTCTGAAAGCCCAGTGTGGTCGACAGTGGTCGAAAGAGGAACCACAGAGGCTGGATGGCTTGGTCTGAGACTATCGGATCTCAACCATAACGTCTACTGGGGGTTCTCCGCCCTAGATTCTTAATTTGTAAAACAAACCTCAGGGTCTCTTTCACGTGCCCCTTCCACCGGTGGGAGGGCCGGGGCATGAAGCGGAGCTCCGTCCTCTTCCGGGTTGGGATGCGCATGGGCGGAAGTGAA